>APFE031551604.1:10692-45166 GCA_000404065.3 Pinus taeda | reverse complement strand
GCATGCAGTTGCATGTAGTTGCATGCTCTAACTAAGAGTCTGCATGCAGTTGCATGTAGTTGCATGCTCTAACTAAGAGTCTGCATGCAGTTGCATGTAGTTGCATGCTCTAACTGAGAGTCTGCATGTAGGTGTAGTAGTTCCAACAAGTTGATCAGTAATGTCCAGCTAGTTCTACAGCAAGAACCCTAAAACCTATTAGAAAGACCAAAACACAAAAATTTATGGTAAGAACCCTAGTCTTAAAGTAAACCCTAAATCAAAGGCAAATATCATACCAGAAGTTTTGGTTTCCGTGAGGCCACATGAGATCACTGAACTCCTCTATGGCTTCAAAATTGGGCCCTATGCCAATGCTCTCCTAAAAATGATGCAAAGCTCCTCCTTTGACGTAACTTGGTATCACAATTGGGGAAACCTTTTTCTCCTTGGTCTCCGAAGGGAGCTCAAACACATCCCTAGAGAGGATATCTACTCTCTCGATGACCTGGTGTGAGATTCCATGATTGGTAAGCCGAAAACACCCCCAATCTTCATAACATCTTCTGAATTCCGAACGCAAGAGGTTTTTCTGATAGTCTTCATCAAATCCCTTGCCTGCCAGTCCCTCCAATTGAATTTGAGAGAGATCGAAGACAGGAATCTCTTCATCAATATCAAGCTGATGAGTAGTTGCTGCAGGGGCACCGCATGAGGTGAGAGAATTTGGGAATGCATAAGCCATGGGTGTGGATGGGTGTGGTTGCTTTCGCAGCAGGTCTTTTGCAATTGTTTAGAGAGAGTCACGGGTATTCCTTGTGCAAGGTGTAGTTATATAAGAAGATTATGTCGACCTCGGTCTATGCATGACACTGGGATATATTCTGACAGATATGACAAGGATTTTGCTAAAATCTTTACTCCATAGTCTGGATTTAGTTTTTCTTCATGATAAGGTTACTTTGCCAATGGACAATCCGTATATGAACAGTGAGAAAAGTTCAATTTTCTTTTCCCCGTGTTATGTTTTAAGGGTAAATATTAATCCTGGGCACTTTTTATCCTATAAACAAAATGGAAAGATAGTAAACTAATTATTAACTTATTGCTTAATAGTTATTTGTCATAATTCAAGTATCTACATTATTATTATGTGATCATAATATTTATATTATAATTTATTTAATAAATTAGAAGATTAATATAATAATTAAGCCCATACTATTATTATGTGATTATAATATTTACACAAAGTTAATTTTAATAAAATTAGAATATTAATATAATAATTAAGCAGATAAAACAAGATAATTATATTTATGTCTAATTAATGACCATAAAGTAGGTCAAAGGAATTGTTGAGTATACTGATGTATATACAAAGCGGGAGAACCAAATGATTTCCTATAAAAGATACAATGTATAAAGTAAATCAACATGTGGCTTTAGCGAGGAAGATCTGGGAGTTAATAAGTCTCAGGATCAAACCCATCTCCCCTAACATCTGAGGCTGGATGAATAACACTGAAAAAACTCAACAAAGTTTGTTAGCTCGATGAAGAGCCGATGGAAAGTGTAGATTGTCCACTAAATCATTTCTTGGGGGGTTCACATGCTTCTGAACACTGGAGGACCTAGTCCGTCTCCTAGGAACATATCTAAGACAAAATTGTTGCTAAGATCTCGTATGGTAGGGTGAGGTCCCACGGATCCTCACTGACCTGGAGTTTGGATACGTACTCGTATCAATCAATCTCTTAGTGCCCTTGTCTGAAGGTAGTACCCTGAAAAATGTCGTGATTCCCTGTGTGGGGTTTGGTCTGATGACAGGTTGAAGAATATGCACTTGGAACCTAAGAGCATCTTGCATATATAGGGTCAAACATCTCTAATCAGAATACCTGAAAAAAATCGATGAGGGTCCAAGAATCTCTGAACAAGCAATGAAACATTCATGTTATCTCGTAGTAGACAAGGCATCTAAGAATGAAGTGCACCTCGGTCTCCACTTCCTATTAATGACATACCTTGCAGAAACTGTCTAGTATATCCACCTGGTGGTCTGTCTCTACCTGAAGTCTATGAGAACCTACTCTTAATTGGCCTAGAGGAATGCGAAGAGCAACATCTAGTGGTGAAACGTATACTAGGGTTGGACAATGGGCCTATCTCTCAACTCCAAGAAGGGTGCAATCCTCTTGGAGGATTGACCTAAGTGACCTGGACGAACTACTTATATATGTCCTCCATGATGATCTTGTTTAGCTATGTCTAGTAGGTAAACAGTGACCAAGAACATTTATGGAATATATGAAAGAAAAGAGATGATCCAACTGAATTCCCACCGACTCTAAGAGATTTGAAACTCGGTTTTTCTCAAATAATTATGTTCTATAATTTTTATTTTTAAGGATGTTGTAAGATTCTAGATTATTAGAGAATACATTAAAGGTGTTTTTTAAGATTTATTCATTCAAAAAGTAACAAAATATAGTATTGTAGTACTTCAGTTTTTAGGTATTTGTAAATAGTATAAGTTGAAAATTTAATTCTTATATGAAAATGGAGATAATTTTATAATTCATATTTTAAAGATACAATGATGATTATCATATTATTATTATATAAAAAAAAAAAAAAAAAAAAAAAAAAAAAAAAAAAAAAATCCTAATAATACTTTATATAACTTTATCACCTTATATAAATTATATAATATTATTAATTATTTGTAAGTAAATAAAAATTAATAATTTATTATGTTATAATTATATTTGTATAATTTATTTATTTATAAACTAGTTTAGATTCTCATAATTCTTGATTTACCAATCCTTCTAAATAAATTTAAATATATTTTGATTTTAAAAAACTTTCACCCCGATAATTTTTTCATTTCTATTGATTTAATTATTAATTATAATTAAAATTATCAATATTAATTCTTAATTACACCGTAAGGCGTTTCTCTTTGAAATGACTTCTCCTCTAATCTTAGTTGTCGTTGTTATACACCATTAGATGAGATGTTAGACAATCGAAAGGTTACCATCCATTAATCTCATAACCAATCCCTGGTAACCGACTCCTTACCATTCATAACCGACTCCTGGTAACCAACTCCTTACCACTCAACTGATTGGCTCATGGCTCATTAAGTCTTCAGTTACATCCTCACTACCCTTGCTTAATTATTATGGTTCATTCTCTCTTTCTAAGTTCGAATCAAATCTGAAGCAGCCGTGACTCGAAACAAGTTTTCATCACCTCCGTACGTTACTCTCAACCAATTCCTCCACTAGTTTCGGCTCTCTTGTGCTCCTATTTTTTTTCTCTATTTTTTAATTATTCAGGAGTACACCCTATAGAGATTCTGTTTATGGAAGACGCGCGGGATTATTAAGTTTTTATTCTCTGTGAGTGTATTATTTAACGCTATCTCGATATAATGATTTAGTAATGGAAGATATGCGGGATTATTATTGTATTCTCCTTTCTTTTAGTAGTGGTTTAATGTAAAGTGAACGAGATGGACTCTTAAACATATGATTTTCTATTATTCGTTTATCAGAAGACAAGTACCAGTAATATATGAAGCTCATTGTTGTATAACAACAAAATTTTCTTTAGTTTATATGGGAAGAAAATCCATTTATATTTGATTTTCTATTATTTGTTTGTCAGAAGACAGCTACCAGTAAGATATGAAGCTCATTGTTGCATAAAAACATAATTTTCTTTAGTTTATATGGGAAGAAAAACTGTTTGTATGGCAGGTTGCAGTGATTAGAAACACTGTGTATGGTGGGGACTCACAGGGATGGAATTTGACGGGTAATTTGCCCGTCATAAGGCATTTTGACCGTATTTGATAGTCAAAAATATTTAAAACCCATTTGCCTAGACGTGTTTGGAACGGTTCAAGACGTATTTTTGACGGTTAACTTTTCATTGAAACCGTCATTAATACCCATTCACAAAAGAAAGCGAAAGCAAAGGTAGTAGAATGAGTTGCCGGAAGCTTGTTGTCCTTGATATGGGCACTTGTCTGACCTCTGGCAAGCCATCGTGTCTTCGACAGCATTTGTCTCACACCTTTGAATGACTTCCATTTGGTGTCTCTGTTTGTAATGGTCTTGTTGTAAGTGATAATGCTTATGTGTCGATAATTTTACATTGATTCCATGTTTCAAATTAAGCACGCAAGGATGAAATTTTGAAATCATGGAAAAGGCATCAAGAAAACCCAAAGGAAATCTGCCCTTGTTTTTATTGTTGCTTATGCACATTATTTTGTCAGCCAAATAGCAGATATGGATTTTGGTGGATGGGTGGTTGATGATTCTCTGCCATTTTTGAGGGTGTAAACTCAGAGTTGAACCAAATAAAAGACTTGCTGCTAGCTACTCATTTAACAGATCATTTGCAAATTTAAAGGGATTATATTTCTCTGTTTTGTGGAGACCGCCACAAGTAACCCCTCTGAAATCATCTTCATCTTTTTGGGAAGTGAATTCCAAGAGGAAATGCACTGCCACTGATAGAAAAAATGATGAGTTTGAAGAAATCTTTCATCTGTGGAAACAAATGGAGGCTTCCTAGGAGCAGTGCAAGAAATCGCTATAAAATGCTTCTGTGTATACATGGGTTTGTATTTTCTGGATTTTTAAATTATTCATGAGTAGGTGTATAAGCTTGGGTTTATATTCTATGGTTTTTTTAATTATTCGAGAGTACGCCATATGGGGGTTCTGTTTATGGAAGGTACCTGGGATTATCAAGTTTTTATTCTTTATGAGTGTATTATTTAAGGTTATTTTGATATAATGCTTTAGCAATGTGAGTGTATTATTTAAGGCTATTTTGATATAACGATTTAGTAATGAACAATCTTTGATCTTGTAAATATATAATTTTGAAACATTGCATTATAAGGTTGTGTATAGATTGTATTTATTTTACAAGGCACTTCAACTTATTAGTTCTTTTTCTACTGCCTTATGGTGTTTTCTTTGCAACATCTGGCGCAAATACTAATTATAATTATAACTAATTTTTTTAAATTTATCATTGCTATTATTTATTTTATTTTTATTTTATTATTATTTAATTTAACCGAGTTGAAATATTTTAAGTAACATAATAAAACAAACAACATATATTTCATATTACCCTAAAAAAACTTCTTAACCAGCTAAATAAATATAATAATAAATTTAAAAATAAATCACTTTAATTGATTTATATTACCAACATAAAAATCAAAATTTTAGATTCCATTGAAATATAATTGGGACCAATATGTATATACTTATTATGTACTCATACACATTTTGGAGGAATATATATATACAGGATATACATATTATGTACTCATACACATTTTGGAGGAATATATATATACAGGATACAGGATTTTGAAGGTTGACTAGGTACATCAAATGGTTTTACGAGGTTAGTTCTTAATGTGTCTGAAAGAATTGAAGTTGTTTTCATTAATGGTGATTGTCACTGTCATTGTTGAACTGATAATAATTTTACAAATTAAAAAGGAATAATAATATTACAAATTAAAAAGGAAGCCTGTGATTGCCACTGCCTGAAGGATAATAATAGAGCAGCTACCATGCTCGTTAATGACAAAAGCAGCTCAACTGCTGGTCAAGGAATAAGGACAATAGAGAAAACAAAAGTAAATAAATTTCTAATAGAACTCCCAAAAAGTATTGCAACAAACTGTAGAATACGTCATCTACGTGGCTGCTTTAGTTTAGAAAGGTTCTAAACGTCCATTGCCACTTGCTTTCTACGTCTATGTCAGTGGCAGTAGTCAATAATGTCGGTGGCAGTATTCAATAATGCAGTGACAGGAGGAA
The DNA here is from genome assembly GCA_000404065.3 of Pinus taeda. NCBI lineage: Eukaryota > Viridiplantae > Streptophyta > Pinopsida > Pinales > Pinaceae > Pinus > Pinus taeda. The sequence continues at coordinate 39,314 of APFE031551604.1, read as the reverse complement.
ATCGACAAGAACTTCGTGCAGAAACTTTTCAAATTACGGCGTTATTTCAGCGTTAGTTCCCTCCCGTCTTTCATTAAAACAATTTAATAATATGAGAGCAGCATTATAGCTTTGGTTCAATGCACATCATTACTTGGTTTTCCAACGAAATAAGAAAGATGTTACCCACCGGTGACATGTGGTCGCGCATCGTTGCTTATTGATTAAAAAAAGGACTGAGAAGTGGTCGTGTAGCAAAAATGTTAATGGAAACCATCATAATACATTTGAAAGAAAATAAAAAAAAATAAAAATTGTAAATTTTTTATATGTTTGAATTATATGTAAGTTTAAGTAATATGTATTGATTAGTATGTGTGAGGGAAAGCCACAGAATAGAAAGCTTTATAAGATTATATCTGATCTAAGTGCTAAAGAGCCTAAAATCTTAATTTACAGAATGATGAATCAAGTAAATGGAAAAATATTATTCAAGATGAGCTTTATCTTTTTAATGTTCATTAATAATATATTTAAGAATATTAGATAAAATGTTTCAACCAATCTATTAATTCTAATATGTTTAATGTTCTACAGGGACCAACAACAAAGGAAAAGAATGTTGTTCTAAGAAAAACATTATAGAACATGTAAATGACGATGAATTGGTCCTTAACTCATCTAAAGTGGTGTTAGCGGTTAATGAAAGGTGGAATTTTTTTTCAAAACTATGAGGGGTATAGTGGAACAGAGTATAAACACACTTTCTAATTACAATATAGAAATCTATCCAATGATTCCAATCACCAGGTTTTGTTAAAACTACAAGAAGTGTTTCTAGAGAAATGGTTATTGAGACCTGTTATACTTACAATGGCCAAAACATACAACACCAAAAAATAATTATTCAAAAAATAATATTCCTAATTAAAATTATTTTCTAGAATGATATGTATATATTACTACATAGCATTCATTTATTAATATCAATTTTGTAATATTTAGTTTTCATATATCATTATAAAAATAATTTATAACTTTTTGAGAAAGATTAAGTAAATCCCAAAGCATTAACCAGATAATATCTGAAACATACCAGTAGGAATGTCCAAAACAATGTAGGAGATGGTCAAAGAAATGGACATAATTGCATCAGAGGATAAGCCATCTCATGAACAACGCGATTCAAATGTATGTAACCATATAATCTTTTTATTAGGTACATATAAAAGCAAATAATTTAGCATTAACTATTAATTTTAAAGTTTTTTCTTGCAGAAAAGAAAACAAAATGGAACTCGTTCTACACATAAAATTGAACTAAGGAAGAAACGCATTGATATCAAAGTTTGTGAGTAATTTTAAATATTTCCTTATAACAACTTAAGGTTTCATTTTTGTATATTTTAAGTTGTTTTACAATAATCATCCTTGAATGTCTTCAAATATATGTTAATATACAAAGAAGAGTTATCGGAACAATTGATTGACATTGAGTTAAATATGGCTTATGAGTATATGTTGGCATATCAAAAATTAATTATGAAATTTATAAGTATTTATTTTATTTTACTTCACTGAGTTTATCATTAATAGAACAAAATAATCCTTTATATTAAATATATGATTTGTTATGGAGTATAAAATACTGAGGAAACAACGTAGGGAACTACGTCAATAGAAGAGTTGTCATAACAATGCATGATACTTGGTTTTGAAACCATGTCTACAATTCATGTTTCACTTCTTACTATGGTACATTGTTATTTGATTTACATTAATGAATATTATTTATTTCAATTTTAATTATTCTCACCAATGGCACATGAAGAAAATGGAAACAATCAATGCAATAAAAAAAACATTCATTCAAATAGACCACGTCATCAAAGTAACATAATGTAATGGATATAATGTCTCAATTAAAATGCAGGGGGTTACCAATAACTATCTATTTGAGAGCCTCCTATTCATTTATAATAAAATACATTTTAATTTATTCTATTATGTTGTCCAATGTCACTGTGAAATGTTGCACCATTGTTTAAATGTATGAACGATTAAATATTATAATGAGGAGATGCGAAATCTCATGATAGAAGAAAATAATATAAAAATCATGCACAAATGCATTAATCAAAATTTAATTTATATCAATGTTGTTATAATATATATGTCAACTTTTCGATAAATAACATATTTAAAAATCACAATAATTGCACTCTCATAGGTCGATGTTTCTAAAAAAGAGAAAATGGATACCAAGACATCGTATATTAATGTGCAACTCCTCGAATACAAATTTTTCAGCAATGCTATTTATAATAATAAAAAATAGTATCTCAGTACATTTGTAACATAAATACGCAACATTTCATTATTTTACATAAAGGCACTCGTGGGACAAGATTTTTTTTGCATGATTGAGAGCCTTTTCTGACATCGAGACGTTTAGAAACAAATGAACATGAAGGCGTTAAAATCTTCAAGCATCGGTAATGTTTGCATTTAAACCCTTGCTACATTGTAATTCTTAAAACATCGATGTTTTCATAGAACCAATGCCTCGGTGGTCTAAAAATTGTTTCCAACCTCAGTGCATTATTCAAATTAACAACACCGATCCTTTTATATTAGTAGCACACCAATTCTTTTGTCAAACTCATAACACCAGTGTTGTAAATTTAAATAAAGCACCAGGTCTACAGCTTTTTTTTGCTCTCCTTGGTGTCATTCCTTAAAACTACAACCTCGGTCACTTGTTTAAGATATAAGCACGAGGACGGTATGCTTTTTAGGGATCAGTGTTGTTTGCATTCAATTCCCTGGTGCTTTTCTTTAAATTTTTAACATCATTGCTTTTATAATGTTAGCGCGTCGTTTTTATTTTTCCATTAAACCCACTATTAGAAAATCATTTGTTAAAAACATCACGCGCCCAATTTTTTTTAGTTGTGAAAAAGTTCTGTTATTAGCTCTGCTAAAACATCCGCTACCATAAACGAATGTTTTCTTTGACATTTTTTGTAAATTTTATAACACTAAAAAAATTTGTTATAATCCATGTTAGAAAGCATTTTCCTTGTAGGAGACACATATATTTTAGTCTCTCAAAGTCTTGGAGATATTTCCTTCCTAGACTTTGTTTCCCCAAAGTTCAAAGAGATATTTCTTATAAAATCATTGAGGTACATGTTCATCACTTGATGACAGATGGGGAAACAAAACCAAAGTTCTGTCGGAGGATTCTCATCAAGGAACAAATTCACCTAAAAAATGTTCCCTAGGAGTTTCCAAGCAAGAATGGTCCTCAAACCACTAGGTTGATGTGGATTTTTACGTCCCTGAGATGATGTGTAAAATCCCATTGTTACAAGTACCTATAATACATCGAGATGATGTGTTGTGGCTTCAATAGACTTTTGAAGTGTCGGGGGGACAAAACCATTAAGTAATGAAGTGACAACTGTTGGGAAAATTTCCATCTCAGGTTCTATTTCCCAGGAATTATGAAATGTGAACACCAACGAAAGGTTTGAGATCCACGATCTAGAGATGGTAGATGATGAAGGTTCAAGTATTATAATCAATGGAAAAATACCTGTCCCAGAGTCTATCTCCCCAGGGATTTTGAAGGCAACATTTTGCACTTTGGTTTAAAATGACGAGGTATGGAGTATAAGGGCAAAGTTATAACCATGGTCATGTGAAGATTTTGGTTTCAGTGTTAGTCTCGATTTATGGTTTGTTCACACACATATATTGTATAGAATAGAACTACTTCGGGGTTTTAATAAAGAAAGGTAATTTCCCTTTCCTGTTCCTTAGCTATTACATTATGATCACCACCTATTTTATAAAGAAAGGGAATGCCACATAAGTTGGGACATGGTGACATCCCTTTGGAATTTGATTATAATATATAGTTTGGAATCCGGTGGTTTTCGATACAGGTTTTGAACTTGTAAGCAAGGTTTTTATTATCTAATTACAAAGTCTTCGTTGTAGTGGTTCTGCATCAGACTTGGGGATATGAGAACAAATTTTAACAGGTAGGTATACAAGAAGAATTCAAAGTCCCAAAAATGTACCATGTTCTATGTTACTTAAATTTATTGTAAATTGGGTATTTTACATGGCTTTTTGTTAAGATCTATTCATCTGTATTTTCCCTAGTTCTTCAAGGGGCATTGGAGATAGCATATATGTAATTGTACTTCAATTAGATTAGTGAGTGGAGTCATGCCTAGAAAGCTCATTCTCCACAAGTGCATGCATGAGTTCTACTAATCATCATTTGTATGAAAGAGTTAACTAATGACTACATGGCTAGTAAGCTAGAACTAATGTCATTTTTTCTTTAATACATGTCCATATCTCTCCAAATTCATTATTATACCTGTTAGCTCCACTACATGTTGATTGTTTTTATAAGGTCAAGGACAGGTTCGGTCTCCTTGGTTGTGCCCAACAGAGTTTTTCGTCGGTCCCTTGCTCCTTTCTCTCCCTAGCCTACCTATTTTCCTCCAGCTCGCTACCTCTGTATGTTCCTCTAAACCCCGCATAACCCCATGTTTCCTTAGCCCTCGGTGCTTAACTCATAGACCCGCGCCCATATAATCACCACTATCACTGCGCCATTTATCGGAACCCTTTCCCTGTCACATCAATTAAGAAGCATGTGCGCCTTTTTCTCCCGCGCGTCAACCCACCTCTAGCTCCCCACCGTCAGATCGTGTCTGCCGCATGATCAATGACGTTCGCACCTCTCATGCCCGTAGCTTGACCGAGAGATAACCCGCGAGGAACGCAGTTTACCGCCAGTCCCATCCACCATGCGTCCCGCATGCATTGCATCGTGCCCCTCTATACAATTACCTCCCTCCTCCGATAAGTGGTGTGGGGAATACCGCTTACCGCCTATCATACCCTTCCCCCGCATTAACTCACCGCACAACTTTCACCCCCGATCATCTTTGGATCTGCCCACCCATGATCCAACAACCCTCGCTTGTTCGCCCATTCTCACTTCTTCCTGATATCCTCTGCTGTTGATCTGCGCAATCCAACAGTTGGATTTTTTCCCGCCATTCTCGTGCTTCCGCCATACGGTCTTCGCGCCCTTGACTATTCTGTGTACCTGAGAGGGAGAAGGACGAATATAATCAATCCCTGGTACCCTGCGCAGTAATTCCTCAACCACTGCGTTCAAGAGACAGTATGGCGAAAGGAGAAGATACAGAGCCTCGAGTAGTTGAATTCATTTATCAGTATGGAACTTCATCCAAAGGACACTTCACCTGCTCAGAAAGTACAACAAAGCATCCAAGAAGATGAAATTGATTCATTAAAGCAAGTAGATTGTAGCAGAGACTCCATCAGAGAGTTAATGTGGTTGGTGGTCTATTATGACCCCTCCACGCATAGCATAACAGATATTTTTGTAATCAACCTCCATATATACCCAAAAAGGAAGATGTAATCAAGGTTGATGGATATTGTTTTTATGTAAGGTTCAACTTCTGGAGACTGTAACTACTGTGACATTTGCAGTGTCTGGTCTTCATTTTCAGCTAATACAAGCTTCTTTTGTTGTTAATTGCTCACTTTCCACTTCTTCTCTGTTCTAGGCTGTGCCTGTTTTTCATTTTTCTTAAATTCCTTGATGTTTGGCATCATAGGGGCTGTCATCCCACCTCTGTGTTAAAGTCTGGTTTATTTTAGTGAATGTATTATTTAGGTTTCTATTTACATGGTGGCAGAGAGTTGTCATCTTGTCTGTGCATTAAGGAAAGACCTTTTGCTGGTTGCAGATGGCCATTATAGGGCCTTGTGCATCTGCTGGTGTGGTCAGTATTCTCCATACTCATTTCATCCCCAAATTGTGAGTAATTTGTGGTCTAAAACCTTGTAGCCTGGTGGTGTTCACCCATATCTGGATTTAAGCATAGTAGGAGTGGTTATCTGGCTTGAATATGCATCAGACCTTCCATTCACCCATTTCCAACAATTTGTTGAGTTTGTAATGTTCCCGAGCATCTTCGATATACAACCTAGGAGAGTTTCTTGGGGTGATAACATTAATTGGCATCATTGCTGGGGAGAGGAGATTGAAGCTCAACTTCCCTGGCAAAACAACACAGTTCCAGATTTTGATGATAGATAAGGCCTGGACACATTTCTGGTTGTAATCATCTATCTGGTGATTCTACTGGAGAACCTACCTAGTGGCAACTCCACATTGCAGTTTTGGCTCAGTTTGTGAGCCATGCTCGAAGAATTCCTTAGAAATCACCAGCTGAACCATTGCCTGACCCTGAGAAGATCGCTAAGAAGAAGAAAATTTCACATAAAGGAGCATCAGGATCAGGTAAGCCTTAAAAGTCCCATGTATTTCTGTTAGTGAAGAAATCACCTTCAGAGATTCATTCAGCTCCTATTCATTCATTTCCATTTCTGATCTAAAACCAAACAATGCATCCCATGTTGTCTATCATATTCCTCTGTCTCTGCTATCTTTTTCATTGATCCATACCACTCAGTCTATTAGTATCCTTTCATATACCTCAGTCAGGGCAGGTTAGTAGGCTCTCACAAAGATAGAACGAATTGTTTCTGCCAGGTATGGACATCTGGTCTTGCATGTTCCTTTGAACCCCATGCCTGTAGGAGACTATCAGGAATACATGCCGAAGTTTACTGGTACAGAAGGAGTAATAGTTGAAGAGCACCTCGGGTCCTTTTATAACTATGCCGATAGCGTGCATATCAATGAAGAGGATGTGTGGATGAGGGTTTTTGTCTAAAGCCTAGATGGGGAGGCTAGAAAATGGTTCTGAAAATTACCCCCTAGGTCTATTGCAGACATTCGGGCTTTAGATGATGTGTTCTTAAAGCAATGGGGGGATAATAAAGATCTGCTCTATTATCATGTTGAATTTGGGAACCTGCAAAGGGAAGATGGTGAGCTACTGTCTGATTTGAACATTAGATTCAATCATGTGTACAGTAGAATGCTAGCTAAAATAAAACCGACCCCTGCTTCTACAATTATTACTTATGCCAATGCCTTCGATTCATAGTTTTGCTTGCTGTTAACAAAAAGAAAATGTACTTCTTTGGCTGATATTCAAAATGCAGCCTTTGAAGTAGAAGCAAACATCATAGCTGCAGAAAGACTCGAAGGGGATGCTAAAAGGAGAGGGCAGGGGGGTCAATCGTCATCATCCTCTGATCTTAAGATCAATATATTGGCCAGGATGATAGAGGCATTAGCCTTTGAAGTTTCCAAACTAAAGGTTCAGAGGCGTTTTGAAGAAGCAGGGGCTCCTTGTGACTTTTCTCTTCCAACTCCAAATCCATATAGAGGAGCACAGGAGCAGTTGCAGATTTTACAGAGAAGTAGAGATACAAACAAAAATAAAAGCGTGAAGACCCTTTTCCAAAATATAATCATGGAAGAAGAGTTGTCTGATGAAGAGGAAGAGGCCCATGGTTTGGAAGATATGGGCGGTGCCCTTTTCTTAACAAGAGTTGCATATGAAGAAGCATTATCCAAAGGCACCTCTCATTAGTTTGTTGTACCTACAAAACAACAAGCTCATCAGCAGAACCAAGTAGCAACAGATCCCTTCATCCTCGAAGAAGCTGAGCCTAAAGCCAGCCCATCTTCCAATAACTATGTAGATCTTGGGGCTTCTCCTTGGATGTGGATTGTTCTGAGAAAATGAAGGAGCAGATGATGTCTCTGTGTCCCCTAACATGAACATATTGGTACACCATTTATATTAGTCGTGCAGTGCACAAATGACACAGACAAGTACACAACCACCATTGTTATTCATCAGGTGTACAGAGGCTTCTATAAAAAACATCCAAGGATGACAACTTACAGAGGGGGAATAGAGAATAACCCATCTCTACCCAATGAGCTCAAATGCCCCAATATTTTTGAGGTAGAAGATGAAGTAAATCCAGTTTTGCTACTCTATGATGAACTGGCTCACTAAGAGGAGCAGAAACAGTTTTGATGGCCTAGCAAATGGGTAGTTTTTGAAGATTCAGGTTTTCAACATTAATATTGTAACTGTGTTCTTTTAATGTAGACTTAATTAGACTCCATACCCAATGGAATACTAGGAAAATGTTTTTAAGCTGATTTTGTATGAAGGCATTGGTCTGCAGTTATTGAGACCTCACAGGGAAGATCTCATCCCTAGAAGGAGCCAGCGTTAGCTCTACTACATGTTGATTGTTTTTCTAAGGTCAAGGACAAGCTCGGTCTCCTTGGTTGTGTGCAGCAGAGTTCTTCGTCGATCCCTTGTTCCTTTCTCCCCCTATCCTACCTATTTTCCTTCAGCTCGCTACCTCCGTTTGTTCCTATAAACCTTGCATAACCCCATGTTTCCTTAGCTCCGAGCACTTAACTCATGGACCGACACCCATATAACCGTCGCTATTACCGCACTCTTTATCGAAACCCTTTCCCTGTCACATTAATTAAGAAGCATGTGCACCTTTTTCTCCCGCGCGTCAACCCACCTCTAGGTCCTCGCCGTCAGATCGTGTCTGCCGCATGATCAACGACGTTCACACATCTCGCACCTGTAACTTGACCGAGCGATAACCCGTGGGTAAAGCGGTTTACCGTTGGTCCCATCTGCCACGCGTCGCACGTTCATTGCATCACGCCCCTCTGTACGATTACCACCCTCCTTCGATAAGAGGTGCGGGAAATACTGCTTACCGCCTATCGTACCCTTCCTGTGCGTTTACTCACCGCACAGCTTTCACCCCCGATCACCGTTGGATCTGCCCACTCGCGATCCAACGACCCTCACCTATTTGACCATTCCCACTTCTTCTTGATAGCCTCCGCCGTTGCTCTACGTGATCTGATGGTTGGATTTGTTCCCGCTATACTCGTGCTTCTGCCATACGGTCTTCACGCCCTTCACTGTTATGTGTACTCGAGAGGGAGAAGGACGAACATAATTAATCCACGGTACCCTGCACAGTGATTTCTCAACCACTGCGTTCAAGAGATAGTATGGCCAAAGGAGAAGATGCAGAGCCTCGAGCAGTTGAATTCATTTATCAGTATGGAACTTCATCCAAATGACACTTCACCTACTCAGAAAGTACAACAAAGCATCCAGGAAGATCAAATTGATTCATTAAAGCAAGAAGATTGTAGCAGAGACTCCATCAGAGAGTTAATGTGGTTGGTGGTCTATTATGACCCCTCCACGCATAGCAGAGCAGATATTTTTGTAATCAACCTCCATATATACCCAAAAAGGAAGATGTAATCAAGGTTGATGGATATTGTTTTGATGTAAGGTTCAACTTCTGGAGATTGTAACTACTGTGACACTTGCAGCATCTGGTCTTCATTTATAGCTAATACAAGCTTCTTTTGTTGTTAATTTCTCACTTTCCACTTCTTCTCTGTTCTAGGTTGTGTCTGTTTTGCATTTTGCTTTAATTCCTTGATGTTTGGCATCAAAGGGGTTGTCATCCCACCTCTATGATAAAGTCTAGTTTATTTTAGTGAATGTATTATTCAAGTTTATGTTTACTTAGTGGCAGAGAGCTGTCATCCTGTCTGTGCATTAAGGAACAGATTTGCAGACCTTTTACTAGTTGCAGCCGGCCATCACAGGGTCCTGTGCATCTCCTGGTTTGGTCAGTATTCTCCATACTCATTTAATCCCCAAACTGTGAGTAATTGGTGGTCTAAAGCCTTGTAGTCTGTGGGTGTTCACCCATGTATGGAGTTAAGCATAGTAGGAGTTGTTATCTGGCTTGAATATGACCTTCCATTCATCCATTTCCAACAATTTGTTGAGTTTGTAATGTTCCCAAGCATCTTTGATATACAACCTAGGAGAGTTTCTTGGGGTGATAACATTAATTGGCATCGTTGCTGGGGATAACATTAATCATTTTTCTCTCAATTTTCTTTCTTATTTCCCACCAATAAACTTTATTTATTATCTTTTGGCTACACTCATAATATATGAACTTAAACTTTATTGTTTGACCATTCGAAAAACAGAAATAAAAAATCGAAACAAAAATGAAATCAACAAATAATATAACAGTTATCATAAAAAACATAAGAAATGCAAAAAACCTATTCACTATCAAGGCTATTACATTTAGCATGATCCTCCTTACGTCAAGATAAATACAAAATAGAAATAGAAATTAATATAACATATAATATAATGAAATTAACAAAGACTTTTTGACGTTCACGTGTCTAGATTTTCCTCCTTACGTCAAGGTAAATACAAAATAGAAACAAAAATTAATATAAGATATAATTTTTTTTCAGAGAGAAAAAGAAACATTGTTTTATATTGAGTCAATATAAAAGCATCAAAACATACAAAAAGTGGCTCGTGTATCAGCCATAGGAAGCATCGAGGGCAGATACAAACTTCAGAGGTCCATAAAGGACAGTTATACGGCATCAAAACCAGATCAATACACATAGTACTGAATGACTAAGAGCAGAATAAACAAATGGCATAGTGGGAGCAACAGCAGTAGTTGGACCAAAAAAACCAAAACAGAAATAGACCATCGAGGCATTTAAAATAGAAAATAGGAAGAGAGTAATCCTATACAATACAGGAATACTCATCCATCCTTGCTTCCATAGATCATGTTCCACATGGCTAAAATGTTTTGCAGAATGGAATTAAGGGGATCCCTTGAGTCATTGAAAATTTTTGAGCTCCTCCATTTCCAGGTGTGCCATAGAAAAATTAAGATAAGAAAGCATCATGGATCTCTTTGCCTGCTCCACCATTCGAATGCTACATGGGTAGAAGCAAAATCAATGTGAGGAAAACTATAAATATAAGCCAGTTCATACCAGATAAGCCGTGTGGAATTGCATTGGAAGAACATGTGGAAATTAGACTCCTCGGTAGATTTGCACATCGAACATCTGCTAGGACCGTGCCGGCTTCTTTTCCTTAACTTATCCCATGACAAATTCTTGTTGTTGAATACCAGCCACGCAAAGAAGATAATTTTCAGGGGGCATCCCGCCATCCAGAAGACCACAGGAAACTTTTCACATGAGGGGGAGGCTTTTGAATAGATCATGTCCAAGTATATGTCTCTAACCCACGCTGGCAGTTGAGCATTTGGCACGGACCATGTTAGATGATCCGCCAACCCGAAGCGTTGAAACCCACAACAGCCAAGCACATCTGTGACAGATTTCCAAGACACGACTAGATTATCTAGCAAGAAAAGGTCGCTTGGGTCCTTCCATATAGGGGTAGAGCCATGCCAAGCAGATATGAGATTATCCCATGTGAAGATACCACTCCTGTGAAGAAAAGATAATAAATTCCTGGGAATGATAATGTCATTATGACCACACATAATGGGATCAATGCCAATTAGAACTCTGCTGCCAGAATAAATCCTCCATTTTAGATTCTTTAAAAAGTATTGCTCAATCTTTCGTAGACTAAGCCAAATGGAAGAACCATGCTTGATCCCAATCAACCCCGATCTGTACCAAAATTCTAGATGTTTACCTTTCAAGTATTTCAATTTAACAGTGTTACTCCAGGGACCTTCACCATAGATACCTCTCCATAGTGTTCGACATAGGAGCACTATGCCAAAGATCCTTAAATCCATAAGACCCCATCCACCGAGGCGCTTGGGTAAAGAGATACGATCCATTTTGACAAGATGAAATTTCCGCAGATCTATCTTTCCGCCCCAGATAAAATTAGCCGAAACCATGTTCATCTTGTGAATGATGCTTGCTGGGAGATAGAACAAGTGAGCCCAGTAGATAGCCATCTGCGACAAGACCGCTTGAGATAATATAATTCTGCTTGCTAAAGAAAGACTCCTGTATTCTCATGCCGAAATATTTTTATAATATATTTCTATTAGCCAATGCCAATCATTCTTAGAGTAGCCTTTAGCTTTGAGCTGGAATCCTAGATATTTAAGGCCATCCTTGAGCAATCTAGTCTCTATACCAAACAAGGCTGCAATCCATAACACCAAATCCATGTTGGAATCATTGTGAAAGAGGTTGGATTTCAACTTATTAATAATAAGCCCCATGGCTCTTTGGAATCTTTCAAGGATGTCATATAAACATATCCACAAAACCGTACAGAGCATTGGAGAAAGAAGCACATCATCCACAAAGAGGTTGTGCGATAAGAAATTGCTCCTGCAAATCTTGACAGGCCTACATCTGTTTTCTGAAACTGCTTTGTTAATGTGGATGCTAAGAGAGTTCATAGCTAGAATAAATAAAAGAGGCGAGAGCGGGATTCCTTGACGAAGCCCTCTTTCAGCAAGAAAAAAAGGGGAAGGTATTCCATTGATAATAACTGCGTAGTTAACATTTTCTACACACGCCATAATCCACCAGATGGAATTCGGCCTCATTCCAATCTTTGCCAATAAACATCTGATAAACCCCCAGTCTAAACAATCGTAGGCCTTCTGTAGGTCGATTTTCAGAATGGTCGCATCCAAATTTTTTGATATCATAGAGAACAGGCATTCCTATGTATTGGCCACGGCATCCAATATGTTCCGCCCTTTTAGAAAAGCATGTTGGTCCTTGGTGAGGAAGGAAGCCAGAGTTCCTTTTATTCTTTCCACAATAATGTTTGAGATGATTTTAAAAGATATGTTGCATAATGAGATCGGTCTAAAATCATAAAAGGAAACCACATCCACCTTTTTAGGAATTAGAGCAATCAAAGTAGATGTAGTAATGTGGTGAATACTACCAGTCATTCTAGATGCTTCAACCATCCTCAATAGATCCTGTTTAATGATATCAAAAAAATGGGTCTAAAATTCAATTGTCCAGCCGTCTGGGCCTCAGCATTTGTCCTTTTTAAAAGCCTTCAAGATTCCATACAGTTCATTCTCTATAACTGGCTGTAACAGGGACTCGTTCATATCATCATCGAACATTTGAGGGACCAATTCAATACCCAAATGTCCTGGAATGCACTTCCCTCCCCCTATAATATTGACTCTTAAAATATCGGACAGCTTCCCTTGAAATGTCTTGTTGAGAAACGAAGAAACCCCCATTTCCATCACTGATCTTCCAAATGGTATTTTTCTCACGTCTGGAATTTGCAAAATTATGGAAAAATGTCATGTTCCTGTCCCCCTATTTGAGCCATAAAGCCCTACTTTTAAACCTCCAAGTAGATTCTTCCTGCTTCAACAATGTGTGTTTTTTTCTTTCGAGCTCCCTTATCCGGCATTTCGAGCTGAAGGGACAATAGTTGAAATCCATGGATTTTAAAATGCTATCCAACTCCCGTTGAGTATCCAGAAGCACCTGTCTGTCCTTTCTCCTTTTGTCAATTTGTCATTCTTTAACCAATTTTCTCACAGCCGCCATCTTGTCTCTAAAAGTCATAATCGATGGAAGCATTGCTCTAGCAAATAAATCCTTCTAGGCGTTGGAAATGATTTCATTAAAGGCAGGGTCTTCTAAACATGTTCTATTGAATTTAAAAGGGTACCCCTTTCTGTAACCCTTTTCCCTCCAATTGAGAAAAATTGGTCTATGGTCAGATACAAAAGCATTCCCAACCAAAGAAAAAGGCATACCCAGTTTGTCGATAATGCCAACATGCACTATAAACCGATCAATTCGTTTGGCAATATATGCCTTCTCTGCTTTGCCATTATCCCATGTTGGCTTCATATCCGATGGGACGATATCGACAAAAATTTTGTTCATAAGTTCAAACTTTATGCGGTCAGCAAGCGGATCCTTTTTCCTGCAACATCCCCAGCATTCATCATGGCTTAAAGTAACATTTAAGTCACCTGCAATCGTCAAAGATTCGATATCAAAAAGATCCGATGCAAAAAACCTCTCCCAGAAAGGAATCCTATTCTTGTATGGCGCATAGGTGTTTAAAATGTTAATGGGGAAGCCCTTTCCCCTGATATAAGCAGAGATCACAAAGCTGGCGAAACACTTGTAAGCTTTGGCGCAAATCCATTGGGGATCCCAAAGAGCTGCAAGCCCTCTAGACAGACCATTAGCTTCAGAAGCCACCAAGTGCTAAGTTGGAAACATTTTTTTAAAATAAGAAATGGATGCTTGTCTACTGTGCATAGTTTCCTGTATTAAAATTAATTTCGATCGAGCTGAGTAGAAGATATCCTTTAGCGCTAAGAATTTTAGGTCCGCGCCAAGACCTCTAATATTCATAGATACAATGACTGTCATTTTGCGGATTCTCCAGCCATACTTGCTCTAAGAGGCTGAGATTTCGACATATCATAAACGGGAATGTCGACCAAAGATAGGTTGCTCACCCCGTTGTCTGTAATAATAGACCTCCCCTTAAAATGTTTACTGCCCCCCTTGGTCTTCTTCCTCACAGTAATGTTCTTAGCAAAATCCGGGCTAATTAAAGGGGAGACGAGATCTGAAGATTTATGGATGGTTAGTGGCTCCAACTTGAAAGATTTTCTGCTGAGGAGAAAGTCTAAATCGTTGTCACATAAATTAGCTGGAGACGAAACAAGGGAGTTAACGAGAATGGAAGCCACAAGCGGCTCTTTTCCTTTCTCAGAGGACAAGAGGTTTTTATCAAGAGTCAGAGAGAAGGACGAGATGGGAATGGGGAGAGACTCGAAAGAGAGATCCTTAAGTTGAAAGGGAGGAGGGGAAGGAATGACAGAGTCCCCTCTCGGTTCCGGAATGGGCGTACATTGAAAAGCTATGGGACTCTTCATCATAGGTCGATAAAACTTTAATCGGTTACCAGGTTTAACATCGAGATTCTGAGAGAAGGCTTGAGATGTTGTCTGCGGGGAAGAGGAAGATTTGAGCGCCAAATTGTTAGGATGTTTTTCATCCAATTGATCAGTCGCTGATAAGCTGTTAGAAGAAAGATTTGACCTCACCTTTCGATGAAGAAATCTGCGTTTAGGAGCTAGATGACGAGGACAATTTTTAATGAGGTGACCTGTTTTGTGGCATGCGCCGCATCGGAAAGGGATGCCCCAAAAGTCCAATCTTTGGTTGATTTTTTCAAACCTCTTTATGCAATCTCAATGTGATCTGGATATCACCCCCTATAGGCCTTCTCAATGAGAATCCACACGATTCTTTTATCTTTCTCACCTATAACCCATGGATCAACATAAACAAATCTGCCAATTGAGGTGCCTATCTCTTCGAGAATCTCCTTGGACCACATTTCCAGGGGGAGATTTGGGAGTTTTACCCAAATCAGGTTATTAGTGGGAGTATTTTTCAACGGATCATACCCAATATACCATCTATAAAGAGCGAGAAAACTCCTCTTAAAAACCCAAGGACCTTTAAGGATAGCATCTACATCAACAACATTTAAAAAATGAAAGCAGTACCACTCCTTCATGAGGTTAGAGATAATGGGAGTGTATCCTATCACAAGTTTCCAATGGACAACAACCCACTTCCTCATCTCGACATCATTTATCTCTAGAAAGTGCCACCTATCGACCAAGGCAAGGTTCTGTAAACTTTCAATTCTTTCAAAGAGATGAATGTTGTCCAACTTGATAACAAAAGGAGGGGTTGTGGTTTTGACAGGATTCCGGGATTTATTATAGCAGTTTGTATGCTAGTGGGAGTCCTTTCCTTCCTGTATAGAGCTTGTTCTCCCTCGGGAAGACCTAACATCCTTCTCCCTATCAGCACCACGCAGAGACGGTTTAACGACCATGTCATCCAGGGTTTGTTGCCACCCCCCGGACATCATGTCATTCGCCTAGGCCCTCTCAGCCATCAGAGTGGCCTGAATCAACGCCTCTGTGGCCGACACATTGGACCCACTGTCCATGCGGCTCCCAAGTGGACTACTCCTTGGAATAACAATCGGGGCACTTACCGAGATTAGATTTCCAAATACAATTTGTACAAGAAATTAATCGCTGACAGATTAACCACTTGTGAGAAAAAGCCTGGATAATAAATGCCTAGAGGGGGGAAATGAATGTGGATGGAATCAAACTAACATAAGGACATACAGCTCGAAGGATCAAGAAGACACCAAGTCGAAACTACAGATGATCTTCCAAAAAATGAGGCAGGTACGAGCTCATAAGAACTACAACGACGCCAGAAAGCAATAACTGTGGATGACAACACCGCACCGACAAATTGACCAAAAATGGATGATCCTAGAAGTTCAAAAAGTATAACCTATAATATAATGAAGTTAATAAAGACTTTTTGATGTTCATGTGACTAGTTCCAAATCAAAACTTTTCTAAAGTTTTTTTCATTCTACTAATTAAATTAATTGAAAAAAAAACAAAAAGCCTTAAAAAAAGATACCATTACCATGGAGTGACTCTTATTTCACTGATCAAATCACTTGGAAAGGAAATAAAATATTTTCCACCGATTCTCATTACAATGTGATAGTTTTATCAATTCAATTAAAAATAAAATAAGCTTTTATGATGATTCCAAATACAATTCAACCCTTTTACCAAACCAATCGATCATAGAAAAAATTTCAAAAGATTCGCGTCATAATTTTCTCCCTTTATAATTGGGATAATACAATCATTACACTCTTATTTGGATAAATGTCAAATCTAACTCTTTTCAAGTGATAAGTTTCGTACTCAATTACAGTTTAGATAATACAGTATTTACTCCATTAGATTAATTTGAAACTCTTCTCAATTTTCCGCAACTAGGACTCCTGGAAAAATAACTGTGTCTAGAAGATATGATGGGCTCGTCGAAAGTAATAATACATATATAAATTATAAGATCTTTACCTAAGTCGTAAAATATAACGGTTAAACAGTTCATGTTATTGTTTTCAGTGCAGGTTCAACTCGTTTATTTCTAATTTTTGATCAAAATTAAAAGCATTAGAATAATCGGAAAAACTGCTCTGGTCGTTGAACTCAGAAATCGGAAAGGATGGCTTAGTTTCTATGGATGAGGCAAATGCTTTTATATTTTTTGAGATACATCCATCTGCTTTTATTGTTGTACAGCTGCATAGGTCTCAAGTGCAGTGATCAAATTTGAAGGGTAGGTCTTAATTTCATTTAGAAGGTCACACATTCAAGCCGCACTTCCATTATGAAAAGCATAAAAAAATGAGCAATTCAATTGACAATAGTAAATTATTTTCAAATTTCTTTTTATTTTTTCACAAACAAAAAGATACTACTATGTCAAATGCTGCATTAGTAAATGCATTACTCTTACACATGTGTGATTGGGAAATCTAACCACATAAGATTAATGGATAGCTAGGAGACCTATATCCCTACTCCAGTTCAGATAAGGATTAATTTTGTTGGAAATTTTTGTGACCAGAACGTTCAACCCAATATACAAGTAACTCAATCAAATTTAAGTTTATTGAATGAATGAAAAAATTCAGTAAAATTCTAAACAGGTTTAGGATTCAACGAAAGTGTGTATGAAGGTGTATATGTTTTTGGTATCTCCTTTTTTAATATGAAAACATACCAAGAATTGGGAATCCTCAAACAAATCAAGTCTAGTATGTTAGGAAGCCTGTTGAATGCCCTCCTCTCCAAGCATAAATCGTGCTTAAACTTTGCTTGACAGGCGTTCGCTGAATGATGAATCTATGTTCATCTCCAACTTAAATCGTCATGAAACCTTGCTTTGGGCAGCCTTCAGGCATAACCCAATGAAATTACAGACCTAATACATGGCCCATATTGACATCTAGTCGCTTTCAATTGAAACTACCGAATGTAATGGTATCAAAAGGTAATTGTGACATAACAATTAATAAGAACTTCCATCATATGCAGAATTAGAAAAAACAACTCAAAAAGAAACTATTGTTTTGAAATGGGAGCAACTCAGAAACTGCCAAATGTAATGGTATCAAAAGGTAATTGTGACATAATAATTAATAATAACTTGCATCATATGCACAATTAGAAAAACAACTCAAAAGAAACTGTTGTTTTTGAAATGAGAGTTTCTGAAATGAGAAAAACAACTCAAAAGGAAACTGTTGTTTTTGAAATGGGAGTTTCTGAAATGGGATTTAAGTTTTAACTTGAAAAGAAATTTACAAATTCAACATTCCTAAAATTTTAATTTGAGAAAAAATGAAATTTTAAAAAAAAAATGAAAATTTAACAGTCCTTCTTAAAAAACTTTAAGATATTATTCCAATTTTTTTTTAAAATGACAAAAATTAATTTTTAAATTTTTTTTGACTGGTAAAATTTTCTCCCTACTTCTCTGACGTGCGAGAGACCCTTTAAAAGGCTCTGACGTGTTCAATTTTGATCCCTGGGCTTTCCAACTCACCTTTTATTTCTATTTTAAAGGATGTGTACTCTGAATAATGGAAATCTCTATAATGTCGCGGATGCTCGTTGTCCACCAGTTCAGGTGGCGCTTCTATCTCAATTTCATCTGGTAACAATCTGAAGAAAGTCAGGGGAAGACGAGATTGTTGTCCTTTAACAATCACACTGTGAATTCTTTTGTTACTCCATGCCTGCATGCATATGCACAAATCATCTGATTAACATTCTTGGCAAAGAAAAATAAAAATTAAAAAAACAGTGTTGGTTAGGTGTTTGAGGTATTCACTTGGATTACCAGGATTAACGGCAATAATGCATGCACAAATCATCTGATTAACATTCTTGGAAAACAAATAAAAATAAGAAAAACATAATGCTGATTAGGTATTTGAGGTATTCACTTGGATTACCGGGGCTAATGGCAATAAGTATTTTAAGGTACTTATATAAAGTTGCCGCACTTTAAGCAGGATCAGACCTAAATATCTCATGGATATGATACTTGGTAAAGATAATTTTGCAACAGACAACATAAGAATTACAAAAACTAGATATCTCACCAGAAAAGAGATGTAGCATAATATAACCTGCATGTATCTTGTTGTCCCTCGTATCCTTATTTCAATCTAAGGATTAGATGACATCTTGTAGGTAGCATAGAAGAGATACCTTTATTTTGAGATGTAAAATATCTATCATAAAATTTTATTATTATGTTATGATATTGAAATATTTTTTTTTATGTAAATTAATGTTCAAAGATTAAAATAATAATACAGATAATTTCTATCAAACTAAAACGTTATACAAAATTAAAAGGTAAAATAATATTAAAAATGTTTAAAATAAATAGAAACATGTATAAAATATTAATTTATATACATAATATTAACAAGAAAATAAAATTTAGAATTTTATTATATATTTTTTTAATCAGAATAATGTAGATTGGATTTTATATATATAAGTTTGGTCCATTTCCAATTTTCAATATGTGTAATGCCCGGTTAACTTGTAATTCTGGACCATTTACTGTGGTTAGGAAATTGATGAGTTGGTGACTTGTTATCACTAAATGACATTATTTAATTATGAGAATGGATATATTAGATTATTTTTACATGTGTATATTCATGAAATGCTGGCAGCCTCATGGAGGAGGATTTTCTATTAAAAGAAAATAAAATCAGTTATGAAATTGAAGTAACTGCTTCTCACCCAAGGAAAAGTCCTGGGAGGAAAACCTATGGGTTGTTGATGAACAGACAGAGAGGAATTCCATGGAGAGAGAGCAGGGGAAGAAAAGAGGTTAAGTCTGGTAGTGACCAGATAACCTAGCAGAGTAGTGCAGGAGTCTGGTTGAGGGCTGCAGGCCTGCAAGACGGCTCGGGGGGAGAATCCAACGTGAACTGGATCTCAAGGTTCGGAGGATAAGAGCAAATTAAATGCAGGTGACCTCTGGAAGTAGGAACACCGGTAGCAGGCTATCCAGGTATGCATTTTCTAACAAAACTATAGAATAAAGAGCAGGCACTGAGGGTGTACAGACCAAGTTCGGGTATTTGTGTTTCTTTTCAATAGTTAATGGTAGTTGTTATAACAGAATAATGCATACAATTTCAGAGACATCTGTAGGTTAATGTTTACAAATGTGGTCATCTTTTTAGCTGCAGTAATAAACTGGGTTTTTTAGAGATAAATGCTCATAACAGAGTCAAACCCTAGGGGTGGCTTGGGCGGTATGAGAGACCGCAGTAGTTAATCAAATAATAAGAAGGAAAGAATCTAAACAGAACCCTTGGTTAAGGAACGGTGCTGAGTTAAGCATGCTGGCAAAGCTTGACAGCTACCAGACCCTAATCAGACCAGTCAAGAACCAGCGCGGAACCCGCGCTTAAATATAACAATAATGTTGTATAACCACAGAGATATAGCATAACTAATAATGCTGTATAATTCACGAAGATATATCGTAATCAACAACACTGTGTAAATCAAAGGGATACGGCATAAATATTATTGCTGTATAGACAAGCATTAATGCGTAAATTACAATACTGTGTAAACCCAAGCGGAACTGTTATATATTGATGCTAAGCAAACTTAAGAAATAATATGCGGAAGCTAGTGCCGTATGAACCTAGCAAATAATAAATGAAATAATGCTGTAAACAAAAGATTGACAAGAAGATTACCACGGCGTAAGCATAGATACAATATCAAGTCACTGTCAAAGATTTGCCTCATAGGTAACCAAGACTGACGGAAAACAGTTAGCATTTCACCCTGTAAGTTAAGCTTATAGGAAGAAATTCCCTGATTACGAAGATGAGGCTAACGTTAACAGAAACATGAAGCTAAACAATATATGTATATATAACAGACCCCGACAAATACCGGTTATGATAATAACTGTGTACGCGGAAGAGGGTTGTCAATACATTCAGATATTGAATGCAAGACTTCCCTTAAAGCCGCATTAAGCAATATGAAACATATAAAGATTTCAGACGAAAACGAATACATGCAAAACCAAACCTGTAAGATATGAGCTATTGCCGTAAGAAAAGCATGACTGTCTCATAAACCCTTTAGGGTAGCATTGCACAGTTAAGCGGAGGAAGAACGATAACAATGGAATGGTAAATTATTTCACAGCAACTGGCGGTACAAGACAGAACCGGACATCAATATATGGACAAAATCTGTGAACAAAGAGCAGTGTATTCATTTAAACAAAAAGCGAACTGATAACACAGTTTTATAAGGAGTCCTGTCAGATATTAAAGAGTGTATAGAACCAAACAAAACAATACAACCGTATTGAAGCATTGCTGCTTAAGGAACTGTAGATAGCTCTGAGAGAGCTTTTAAAGTATACATACAAGCTTCGACACTGTCACACCATAACTGGAGACCAGAGTCATTATTAAATATACATTAAATGGACGGCATGGAAGCCATAAATAAACCCTAGCTAAACCCTATCAGTTAACGCAGTACAGGTCCCGGCAAGAGGAGGCCACCTGCGAATGTAACAAGGGTTCGAAGAAATAATAACCAGACCTGAGACATGTAAGTAAAAGGGTCATGAGCCACGCCTCAAACCAGAGAATGATGCCTTACCTTCTCAAATAAACCTCACTTTCTAAGACAAACTATAAGAGCGAAATGAGCATACCTGTGAAGCTTGAAGACGGCAAAACCCTTGCAAGCAGTAGGAGACTGCGAACAGCCGACCCACCTGCACATTGAGAACTTACGGTAAACAAACTAGAACAGTCGAAAAATCAAATGGCTTCAAGGAGTACGCAATACATGACTGTAAATAAATACCAGGTGTGAAAACGTGGAGAGGTTAATACCTGAACAACAGGGTAGTGCAAAGGCAGTTGACAAGCTGAGGAAGCGCTCAGCTGAGGCGGTAGCGAACAAATGAGTTGATCCGAAGAACCCGGCATCTTAAGTATTGGTGGCCAAACCCTTAAGCTGATCTGAGCCACACGATGGGTCAGAGAGATCTCCATCGTCCATCAGAGCGGGAAAAACCTGGCGCGGAAACCACAGTGGGTCAACCACATGGTTTCATGTGAAATCATGCCACTTGGATAGGAGGGAATGAGCTGGCTTAATATCCGTTCACCATCTGGCGTTTAATCGAATTAAGCGGGTTGGGTAAACGACTAATGTTAACCATAAGAATTATGTCCATGTGTTTATGTGCAGGTGATAACACAAGTTCAGTGGGGTAGACACATAATAAAGGTTATGTATGTGTATACAAGCGCTTAGACCTGGTTAAATACTTAGGTTGGTTTCTTATCGTAGGGGTGGGTTCATGAGTTGACCACCATTATCATTAAAAAAAAAAAATTATAATGTTACTGTTATGCATATTATGTTAAAAAGGTCGTGACAATGTGGTATCAGAGCCGAGGTTTCAAAACTGTGGCCTCTGGAGCAGTGAAGCCCAGCTGTAAAAAAAAAAAAAAAATAGCATATAAGAAGAAGTAATAAATGCAACTAAATTGATTTCTTGTCTATCAATTAGGAAATCAATACAGAAACAACAATCTGCTAGCAGTCAACAAGTAAGATGGAGGAAATGCAGGGCATCCCTCAGGAAAATCCAGAGCTGTGGATACAGCTTGGTGCTGAGACACGCAGTACCAATCTGGCAATATTGCAGACTGTTCAAGAGCTGAAAAGTGAGATGGCGCGTCTGCGAGAAGACAACGTGCGATTAATAGTGGAGCAGGAAAGAATATTAAAGAGTCTGTCAGACAAACAAAATCCACCATTAACCAATCCCAGTGCGGAACAGCAAAGTGGAACTGAAGAACGGGATTACGCACCTGAAATTTTAGAGGAGAAGGAAGACCATTCTGACAATGTACTGGAACAGCAGACCTCAAAGAGACAGAAAATGGAATTACAGGGAGAATTCCGGAAAATCAAACCTCCACCTTTCGATGGAGAGCAGGAAGAAGAGACAGAGGCTTGGTTAATTAACATTAACAAGTATTTCCAATTGTATGAATATGACCAAAATCTGAAGGCGCGGCTGGCCATTTTCCAGCTACAGGGTAAAGCAACCTTGTGGTGGGAAGAAATTAAAATTGTAAAAGGAGTGAGTGAACAGAACATCACTTGGGAAAAGTTCCAGAAATACTTTAAGGAGAGATATTTAACCGAGCGTTTTTATGATGAGAAGGCACGGGAATTCCATGATTTACGACTGGGACAGCAGTCCATGGATGAATTCATTAACCGCTTCACTTCCCTGCTTCGCTATGTGCCATATATCAAAGAAGAAAAGGCCAAAGTGCAGAGATTTGTGAGCAGCCTACCAGCCTATATAAGGGAACGAATAGAGTTTGACAATCCCCGAACCATGGACGAGGCAATTCGTAAGGCAAGAATTTGTTACCAGCAGAACAAACAAAAAGGAGATATTTCAAGCAAAAGATGGAATGACAGAAAAAGCAACAGAGTTGCTGGTAATAACAAAGGAAGTCGTGGAAATGGTGGTAAGGGTGCTGGAAAGGGGCAGTTTAACAGAAATACAACTAAGGGTACCTTCCGGGCCAAGCCAAGTGAAAGCAGAGTTAGTGAACCGCCTGCCAGATCAGAGATTGAAGGAACCAGACCTCCAGTCCAGTGTTGGGGATGTGGAGGACCGCATTATGTTAAAAACTGCCCGCAGCGTAAAGGAGTCGACGAAATATCTCAGATCCACGAAGCCTCAACCGTTGGGGATGTGGCACGCAGCGTACCAAGAATTAACGCAGCCTTGGAGGACCGGCAAGCTGAATATCAACCGACCATGGTGGAATTTGAAGGTAAGATTTCAAACCTCTCTATAGCTGTTCTTATTGATCCAGGAGCTACTTTAAGCTATGTTAGCCCAAAAGTAGTGGAACATTGTAAGCTATCATCGGAAAGGTTCAAAAATCCATGGTTGGTACAGTTGGCTACGGGAGCCAAGAGACGAGTTCTAGCTAAAATTAATAATTGTTCCTTAAGCATAGCTGGACAGCCAATAAAAGCAGACCTGAATGTACTCCCATTAGGATCTTATGACATCCTGATTGGTATGGATTTGCTGGAAAAGCATTGGTCCTTAGTAAACTACAAAACCAAAACCATTTATTACAAGGATGATTTGGGGCAGCAACAAGAATTGCAAGGGATTAAACACCCTGTCCAGATTCGGCCTATTACTGCTTCTCAGTTAGGTAAGTGCCTTAGAAGGAAATGTTAGATCTACGCCATTCAAGTTGGTTATGCAAACCAGAAAGATAAGATGTCTGCACTAGGCAATATCCTGGTGGTGCAGGAATTTGTAGATGTTTTTCGTGAAGAGGTACCAGGGCTGCCCCCAAAGAGGGACATAGACTTTACTATAGAGTTAATACCAGGAGAAGCACCAGTATCACGGGCACCATACCGAATGAGTGTACCAGAGTTAACAGAGTTGAAGATGCAACTACAAGAGCTATTGGATAAACAGTATATACGTCCCAGTGTATCACCATGGGGAGCTCGAGTATTATTTGTGAAAAGGAAAGATGGCACCCTACGTATGTGTATAGACTATTGACAGCTGAATAAGCTCACGGTCAAAAACAGGTATCCCTTACCCAGGATAGATGAACTCTTTGATCAAGTGAAAGGGGCAAAAGTATTTTCCAAGATTGATCTGCGATCTGGTTATCATCATATCAGGATTAAAGATGAGGACGTCGCTAAAACCGCCTTCAGGACACGCTATGGGCACTACGAATTTGTAGTGCTACCTTTTGGTTTGACCAATGCACCTGCCACCTTTATGTGTATGATGAACAACGTGTTCCACCGATTTTTGGACAAGTTTGTGCTGATATTTATCGATGATATTCTGATATATTCTCGTTCTCAAGAGGAACACGAAGAACACCTGAGAATGGTGTTACAAACTCTTCAAGAACACCAGCTATTCGCTAAGTTCAGTAAATGTGATTTCTTCAAGGAGGAAATCCAGTATTTGGGCCACGTGATCACTAAAGAAGGAATTGCAGTAGACCCCGAGAAAATAAAAACTATTATGGAATGGCCCATACCCAAAGATAGTAGGGGTGGGTTCATGAGTTGACCACCATTATCATTAAAAAAAAATTATAATGTTACTGTTATGCATATTATGTTAAAAAGGTCGTGACAATATGTCTAATATATCACCCCATCTGCTCGAGATATTAACTTCACATCAACAAAACATCCACACATCATAACTAATGTGTATCCGAAAACCTCTAGAATGGGATATATATATATATATATATATAAGCAAAATAATAAGTTATTTTTATTGTAATGCTACTAGTCATTTGATGTAAAATAAATTACAATAAAAATTAAAAATATTACTATATTTTTATGGAATTCAAAATACACTCAGTAAAAATAGAAATGTAATTTAATTTATGGTAAATAAGAGAATAAGCGATCTTATTTAGATAATAATTTAATAAAAATAAAATAACATCTATACATTTTTAAATAAAAAATATTAATTTATTTTCAATTTTATCTTGTAACTATATTTTTTGTTAGTTTAAAAATTATTTTAATTTCAAATAACCTTCTAAAATATATTTTTATCACCATTTTTAATTTATGAAAAAAACCTAAAAAATAAATATAAAAAGGTCGACTAACTATTTTAAAATCAATCTTTAATATCTATTAAGAGATCAGAAAGAAGATGGGAGAGGGAAAGATATTTCTTAATATGTAAAAGAGATAAAGAAGGCATGGTGACAACTATCGAGGTAACCAACTCCTTACCATTCATAATGGACTCGTGGTAACCAACTCTTTACCACTCAACTAACTGGCTCATGGCTCATTAAGTGTTCAGTTAAGTCCTGACTACCCTTGCTTAATTATTATGGCTCATTCTCCCTCTATGAGCTTTCATCAAATCTGAAGCACCGATGACTAGAAACAAGTTTTCATCACCCTCGTAGGTTACTCTCAACCAAAGCAGCCATGACTGGAAACAAGTTTTCATCACCCCATAGGTTACTCTCAATCACCCCGTAGGTTACTCTCAACCAATTCCTCTGACCAAAGCAGCCATGACTGGAAACAAGTGAACTCTCAATCACCCGGTAGGTTACTCTCAACCAATTCCTCTGACCAAAGCAGCCATGACTGGAAACAAGTTTTCATCACCTCGTAGGTTACTCTCAACCAATTCCTCCGCTAGGTTCGGCTCTCTTGTGCTCCTCTTTTTTTTCTGTGTTTTTAATTATTCAGGAGTACACCCTATAGCAGTTATGTTTATCGAAGGCACGCGAGATTATTAAGTTTTTATTTGATGTGAGTGTATTATTTAACGCTATCTCGATATAACGATTTAGTAATGGAAGATATGCGAGATTATTATTGTATTCTCTTTTCTTTTAACATTGGTTTAATGTAAAGTGAACGAGATGGTCTCCTAAACATATGATTTTCTATTATTCATTTATCAGAAGACAACTACCAGTAATATATGAAGCTCATTGCTGCATAACGACAGAATTTTCTTAAGTTTATATGGGAAGAAAATACATTTATATTTGATTTTCTATTATTGGTTTATCAAAAGAGAGCTATCAGTAATATATGAAGCTCGTTGCTGCATAACAATGGAATATTCTTTAGTTTATATGGGATGAAAAACTGTTTATATGGCAAGTTGCAGTAATTAGAAACACTGTGTATGGTGGCGACTCGCAGGGATGGAATTTGTCGAGTAATTTGCCCGTCATAAGGCATTTTGACCATATTTGATAGTCAGAAATATTTAAAACCCTTTTTCCTAGACGTGTTTGGAACGGTTCGAGACGTATTTTTGACTGTTAACTTTTCGTTGAAACCGTCATTAATACCCATTCACGAAAGAAAACGAAAGCAAAGGTAGTAGACAACTCGGGTAATTTACCGGTCATAAGGCATTTTGACCATATTTGATAGTCAGAAATATTTAAAACCCGTTTTCCTAGATGTGTTTGGAATGGTTCAAGACGTATTTTTGACGGTTAACTTTTCGTTGAAACAGTCATTAATACCCATTCACGAAAGAAAATGAAAGAAAAGGTAGTAGACTGAGTTGTCGGGTGCTTGTTCTCCTTGATATGGGAACTTGTCTGACCTCTGGCAAGCCATCGTGTCTCCGGCAGCATTTGTCTCGCACCTTTCAACGACTTCTATTTGGTGTCTCTTTGTAATGGTCTTGTTGTAAGTGATAATGCTTATATTGTTGGGGATCTTTCTGGTAAAATCCCAAAAACAAAAAAATTCAAGCACAGAGAGGCAATGCTCTGTTTACTTTACTCCAGAATCTTTTGTGCACAGGGAAGCTTTAAAAAAAATTACTGAGAACAGAGTATTGCACCACCATAAAAGATTTCTATTCATTAAACAAAATCACTCATACATATTCATCCTCTTTCACTCAGAGGGATTCACCAAAACATTTTAAAAAAAATTACTCAGCCTCTGTTACAATTGATTTTTACACTGCTGTGTAAAATCTACATTCACATTTACTGCTGTAAAAATGGTTTTACATTTACAAAATATATTGTTCCCTTTTCACTGTTGTGTGAAATAATTCATGGTTTTTCTGATACAAGCTTCCCCCTGGTTTTCTTCTTCACTTCTTCGCCTTCGCTCCTGCACTGTTGTGCGTTCTTCTTTTCACTTACTAAAATGACCAACAACTACAACATGTTTTTACCTGTTTTGTCAAAACCAAACTTACGCCCGAAAAAAAAAATTTAAAAACAATAAACTTAAAAACTATATGACATTGCCCATGCCATCATTTAACTCATGCCCATACTTGTCGTAACATTAAAATTAAATCTTTTACCTAAGACTATGACCAATTCATTAAATGCATTAATATTAAAACCGGCGGTCAATCAAAGTTTATTTTACTCCACGCAATATTTATTTTATGCAGGTTCGTATGCAAATTGAGATGCCTGTCGACCGTCGATTTGCCCTCCTGGAATCCAACGGCTGAGGTGAGTATCGGAAGCCCTTTTTAACCGAGCTTTACTCCATAATGCAACTTTGAACGATGAACGGTGGAAAATGCTGGAGTAGATCGGACGAAGGAGATGAATATCGGAAGGCCTTTTTAGTCGACATTTACCTTCCGATAAATGTCAGAGGGTGATGTCAGGCCTCATCCACGCGTCAACTCCAAATTGTATCGGAGCTCTTGTGTACGGAAACTGCCTTCAACCAAAAGCGGTGAGATATGCCTCAAGCGGGTTTGTGGTTTTACTGGGTGGTTTTGAGGTGTATTAAATGCTGGACCGTGCGCGGTTGAAATTACAAATTCAACACTCCCCTTTAATTTCAACTGCTGGGCATTCGGTCATACCCAGACACTTCCTCAAAAATTCAAAGCTTTTCTGATCCAGTGGCTTTGTCAAGATGTCTGCAACCTGTTCTTGAGTCCTGCAATGTTCTAGGACAATTTCTCCATTGTTCACCAATTCGCTGATGTAGTGAAACCTTGTATCAATGTGTTTCGTTCTCTTATGAAACACTGAATTCTTTGACAATGCAATAGCTGAGCTATTGTCACAAAAAATCACTGTCGCTTTTGCCTGCTCTTGGCCTAAGCTCCTCAACATCCTTCTCATCCAAACTGCTTGACATGCTGCTGCTGTAGCTGCCACATATTCCGCCTCTGCTGTAGACAATGCTACAATGGACTGCTTCTTAGA
>APFE031551598.1:43076-72485 GCA_000404065.3 Pinus taeda | reverse complement strand
TGTTGTCCTTGGTCCACATCCACCAGCAAGGACACTCCATTCATATGTTTGATGGCAAGCTTGAGGTGAGAAAAGCATTAGACCACTCACTTGTCATGACGGGGATAGAAGAAGAAAAGCTTCTCAAGCTGCAGGGTACCTCTGCTCGTGCATAAAATTTCTTATACAATTCTCATTATGAAGAAGGTACATTTCCATCAAGTTTATTATGGCATGCTAGATTTGGACACTTAAACTATGATAGCCTCCGCTTGTTGAAGAAAAATGGTGTTGCTGGTTTTCCTACAATTCCTAGGAAACTTAAGCAATGTGATGCTTGCATTCTAGGAAAGCATAGCAAACAGTCTTCTCATGATTCAAATTCCAGAGCACATAGAAAACTTGAACTCATTCATTTAGATTTATGTGGTCCAATTCTTGTTCCTTCTGCAAATGGAAATAAATATACGATGACATTTATTGATGACTACACTAGAATATGTTGGGTTTATTTATTGAAGAACAAATCTGATGCTTTTCAAACATTCAAGAACTTTCATAAATGGATTGAAAATGATGCACAATCTCAGATTGGCTCTATTCACACTTATAATTGAAAAGAATACACTTCAAATGAATTTGAAAACTATATTCACCAACATGGGATCAAACATCAAACAATTGTGCCTTATAATCCCCAACAAAATGGAGTAGCTGAAAGAATGAATAGGACAATATTAAATATGGTGCACTCCATGATATTTTTAAAAAATGTAAAATTGATGTTTTGGGCTGATGCAGTTGTGCTATATATGTAAAGAATAGATGTCCATCTAATGCTATTAGAAACAAGACTCCTTAGAAATTTGGTATGGGCACATTCCTTCGGTAAAGCATCTCAGGGTCTTTGGTTCCACCTGTTATGCCTTGATACCAAAGGTACATAGAAACAAACTTGGTGCAAGAAGTTGTAAGTGTATCTTCCTTGGGTATTCAAACACCTCCAAAGCATACCATCTCTATTATGAAGTCAATAAAAATTTTGTTTGTATCTAGAGATGTAATCTTTCTTGAATCATCCAAAACTGACAATGTTGTTGAGCAATAACTTGATCTCTTGGATAGATTCGTAAATGAAAAATAATTTCAAGAATTTGATAATCAGATTCCCCATCTTGAAGGGGGGATTCCTATACTAGATCAACCTATGGAATCTTCTTCTGAACCACTCTCTCCCCCGCATGAAACTTCAACAACGGATGATACTTTGAGTGATGTGATTGACAGAATTGAGAGACTCAATCTTGATTCAGTCCCAACTCAATCAATGGAGCATCTTGGACCATCTCAGAAAGGTCCCCCAAAGTGGCTGACAAAGACACTTGAAAGTGTTCATCCTGATGAGGGTGGAAAGGCAGGAACTAGAAATTCAACCCGACAAAATGGAGGTGATGTAGATGACTCTGATTCGCCTGTTGATATGGATGTTTCTTATGATTGTGAATTGAATTTGTCTACAGATTTTGAACCAACTTCCTTGAAAGAAGATGCTTCCCATGATGAATGGAAAGAAGCAATGCAAAAGGAGTATGATGCCTTGATAAAGAATGGCACTTGGAAGCTGGTTGATCCTCCATTGGGAACCAAACCAATTGGCTGCAAGTAGGTCTACAAGAACAAGTATAAAGTTGATGGCTCACTTGATAAGCACAAATGCAGGCTTGTGGCAAAAGGTTTTGCATAGAAGGAAGGGGTCGATTATGAGGAGACTTTCCCCCCCAAAGCAAAATGGGCTACCATCTGGACACTCTTTGTCCTAGCAGCTCAGAACAGTTGGAAAGTCCATCAAATGGATGTTATTACTACTTTCTTGAATGGATATCTAAAAGAGAATGTTTTTATGTCCCAGCCTGAAGGATTTGCTGTGAAAGGACATGAGCATAAAGTATGCAAACCTGTGAAATCCTTGTATGGTCTCAAACAAACACTCTGAGCCTGGTATGAAAAACAAACTGAGGATCTTCTGAAACTTAGATTCAAACATTATGATCTTGATGATGTAACTTTGTTTGTCAAAAAGGTTGGCAAAAGATTTGTATATCTTATGGTATATGTAGATGATATTTTGATGATAGGGAAAAATAAGAGCTACATTGCATCCATAAAGAAGGAATTGAGGAAAGGTTTGAAATAAGTGATTTGGGCTATGTTCATTACTATCTTGGTATTGAAGTAACTCAACACCCAAAGTCCATATTCCTTTCTCAAAAGAAGTACATTGGAGATCTGTTGAACAGGTTTGGCATCACTGAATGCAATCCTCTGACTACTCCAATGGAACAAAACTTAAAGCTCACATCCATTAAAGGAAAAAATTTGAGGATGCAACAAAGTATATACAACTTGTAGGAAGTCTCAACTACTTGACTACTACCAGACCAAAGATTTCATTTTCTGTTGGAATCCTCTCCAGGTTTATGTAAAAGCCTTGTGAGGGACATTGGTCTACTGCAAAAAGAGTTCTAAATTACTTGAAGAGAACTCAATACTTTGGACTGAAGTATACACAAGTGGGTGATTTCAACTTGATTGGATACTCTGATTCAGACTTCAAGGGAGACAAAGAAAATGGGTATCTACTTCGGGTTATGCTATGAGTCTTGGATCAGAAGCTGTCTCCTAGAGATCACGCAAACAATCAGTTCCAACAAATTCCACAACAGAGGCAGAATATGTGGCAGTAGCTGAGGCAACACAAGAAATTGTGTGGCTCAAGAAAATTCTGGAAGATTTATAGGTAAAACAAGTACAATCGACTCCACTCATGATTGATAATACCTCGGCAATAAGGTTGGCCAAGAACCCAAAGTTCGATGATCAAACGAAGCACATCAATACAAAATATCATTTGATTCAACATCATGTTGAGGCCAAAACAATCCATCTTCACCATTGTTCCACTAATGAGAAGAT
Organism: Pinus taeda; assembly: GCA_000404065.3. Classification (NCBI taxonomy): domain Eukaryota; kingdom Viridiplantae; phylum Streptophyta; class Pinopsida; order Pinales; family Pinaceae; genus Pinus; species Pinus taeda. The sequence goes on along the minus strand of APFE031551598.1, from coordinate 69,533 downwards.
TGCAGACATCTTCACCAAAGCCCTTGGAAGAGAAAATCTTGAAAGATTCAGAACGATGCTTGGACTCACCAACATCCCTTCAGATTAAGGGGGGGAATGTTGACACCTAATCATATGAATTGGGTGAACAACTGTAATTAGTGTAAATAAATAATAGAGGAAATGGATATTCATAGGGAAATGAAACTAAACAGTCACCCCCTCTTGTATATAATAATGAACAACCTAAATGAATAATACAATTTCATTTGTGGAGTTACCTCCTGACCTGACAAAATTAATGAAGGTTCATATCTATTTAATAAATAGGTATATAAATATATATTTTAGGTTTATCTATTTAGTATTTATCAAATATAAATATGACAATTGAATACTAGATTTAAATGAACTCGCACTTTTAACATAAACAATGTTATGTTTATCTATTTATTAAATGTAAATATGGAGATTTAAGCTTAGATTTAAAACCACTCATACTTTTAACATAAATCAATGAAATTTAAAAATCAAACTTAATACCCAAAGATATATAAGTATAAATATTAATTTGATTATCGAAATATTACCTTTACTAAAATTATAATGAAGACACTAGTGTAAAGTTGATAGATGATACATGCAATTATGTTAATTGTAGATGAATCCATCTATAGTGTTAAACTTTAGAGACAAAAGGGTATTCATAATTTTAACACTGTAAATGGAATCAAAGACCCCTGTCTCTAAATTTTAACACTGCAGATGGATTCAGAGACCCCTGTAGTGAAATGTAACACTTTGGTATCAAAATTGCAATTTTCCATTTCTGGAGTGGTACACAATTAAAAATCACTGACATAAATGACTAATTCGTATACTTGTTGTACTTTTTATTTGGTCATATTTTTATTCTTGGACTATAATAGTCATTTATGTTAAGCATTATTAATTTTTACACTTATTATCTAGTCATATATTTTAATCCTAGACTAAATTAGTAATTTAATTTAGTCGCTTTTAGTTTAGTCACTTATTATATAGTCATATATTTTATCCCTAGACTAACTTAGTCATTTAAGGTAGTCATTTTTAGTTCAGTCACTTAAAATTTAGTAGTAATTCACTTGAAATAATTGTGGTGACTAACTTTTTTAGTCACCTAGTCATTAATTTCATCATTTTCTACTATTGATTCTAGGAAAACATCCTCCGTCGTTCCTATTGTTGATGTTACATTTTTAACTCTCGTCCCCAAGAAGGAAAGGGTTGTTAATATTATTAAATTTTGATCCATCACCCTTTGCAATGTGATCCAAAAAATTATTGCTGGGGTCTTGGACAATAGATTAAAACCCCTTCTTCCTCTCCTCATTTCCCTAGAACAATCAAGATATGTGGAAGGATACAGATCATGGACAACATCATCCTCTCTCCTGAAATGATCCATTCTTTTAAGACCCCAAAAAACCACGTATGTTGATCAAGATATACCCGTCCAAATCTTTTGACTCGTTAAGTTGCCAATATATTTATCATATCTCATAGTATTTGACTTTGTTGAGAAATGGGTCCATTGGATACTCTCACTTGTTTTGAGGGTTTTATTCTCCATCTTAATAAATGGATCTCATCCTCAACCTTCAAACCTTTCTGTGGCATAAGAGAAGGGTAACCACTATCCAACTTTTCTCTTCATTTTGATAATGGAGGGTTGAAAAACTCTCAAGGATGAGGTATCCTCTAGCAAAATAAAAGGACAAAAAAATCATGATAATGATTTCACCACATCCCATCAGAAAATTATAGATGAAACCTCCTCATGGGAACACCCATTGAATAAGAAACCAAACATTTCAAGCAAGTATTGAAGATACTTCATCACAGTTTCCAAAATAATCTTTAATCATAGGAAGTCATAAATTGTTTTCTTTAATACTCCTATTGTTAAACTTCAAGTCTCTAAAATTTTAGAATTTCAATTAAGTTATCTCATCCAAATATTTGGGTGCCCCTTTAGTGGACAATTCCCTCTTCCATGCGTCATGAGAAGACCTATTAACAAAGATGGACCAATTATTAAAAACAATGTCCATTATTAAAAATAATTAAACTATTAATAATTTTATTTGATTGAAATGAGTTTTATTTGATCACTTAGTTTATCTATCCACTATTACAAATATTTATTTATCATTAATAAAGGTTTATATATCATTAAAAAATTAAATAAAACTCATATCTCAACAATAACAGAAGTTCATAATACCATTAAAAACTAACTAAGGTTCATATCAAACAATTAATAAAACTTCATATACCATTAAAAATAGTTAAATAATTAATAAAGGTTTATATATTGTTAGAAAAATAAATAAAGTTCATACCTAAACAATTAAAAAAAGTTCATAATACCAATAAAAATTTAAGAAGGTTTAAATCAAACTATTAATAAAACTTTATATACACCATTAAAAAATTAAGGTTCATACTTAAATTTGTTGATACCTAATCATAGGGATTGCGTGAACAATTGTAATTAGTGTAAGTAAATAATAGAGGAAATGGAGATTCATCAGGATATGAAACTGAACAGTGACTCCCTCTTGTATATAATAATGAACAACCTAAATGAATAATACAATTTCATTTGAGGAGTAACCCCCTAGCCTCACATGGTATCAAAGCCAACTTCTATTTTTATTTTTCCACATTGTAACTCTTGTCAGTTTCCTGCCCTCTGCCTCTTTTCTCTACCAAATCTCTGCATTTGGACAGACCATCCGCATTCAATGTGTTTTTGAATGTGTTGAGTGTTATTATTGTGTTGCATCGTTTTATATGGCATTCCTCTGTTTTTGAATGCGTTGAGTGATATTATTTTGTTGCGGGATCGTTTGATATATAACTTTGCTACAATCGTGACTATTGGTTTCCCCATACTGTAATACGTCTGGTCCATGCCAAGTTTATGTTGTGGCCTCTATACCACTGTTGCTCCAACACCATCACTCTTATACCATATCACACCTGTGTTGGAATTATATTCCATGCTTCCGACCCACTGCATTTAATGAACATTTTCACATTAACCTCTATCCCACATTACCATACTAGGTTTTGTAACTGTGATATATAACTCTGCTGCGATATATCAACCTGCTCTCATTTTTGGTATAAAATTCTCTCCACTGCGCAACAAAACCATACCTACCATCTGAGAACACAATCACGTGGTATGTGGTATGTTGCCTCTCATGTTGCGATATTATGTTGGTATCATATATAACGTTGTCTCATATATAACATTGTCTCATATATAATATTGTCTCATATATTATGTTGTTTTCATATATAACACTTTCTCATATATAACGTTGTTTTCCTATATTCTGTAGTTTTCATATATTAATGCTCTTATGTTTGGTTCCCATGCTGTTGGCCATATACCACCTCCCCCAAAAATAATACCTCTATTTTTAATATATCAGACTGCAAGTTTTAACCACCAGAAGTGCATTTTATATATATTGGTAGTAGGGTACATTTTTTTTAAAATGCATTCATTGGTATCTATTGTGGGAATGGTTCTCACCGGGAAGGAGAACTATCCAAAATGGTCACAGAAAATCAAACAAACTCTCATTTTTAATGGGCTATGGAAAGGAGTGTGTGTTGGAAACGGAGACAAAGAGCCATAACAACCTACCTTAGACAAGGAATTCACCATTTGGGAAAATAAGAACAGCAAGGCTTATGCTTTGATTGCAGCATTAGTAAATGAAGAGGTGAGTCACCATATTTCGCCATTTTCAAATGCTTTCGAAGCCTTACAAAAACTAAAGGAACTCTATGACTCAGACTCTGCACTTGAAGGTGTTCAACTCATGATTAAATTATTCACCCTTGAATTACAAAATGATGATCCTCTTGCTCTTGCATCAGAATTAAAATCTATCATGCATGATATCAAAGTCACTAATGTTGAACTAGACATTCCTCTGATAGCTTTTCTCAAGGCACTTTATCCCACTTACTCAAATTATCTTGAGTCATTGCAAGCAAATGGAAACCTCTAAGATATTACCTTTGACTCCGTTGTGAAAAAATTTGCTGAAAGAGAGAAATCTTTTGGGAAGAAGATAGCTCCTCAGTCTTCTGAAGAGACTGTATGTCTTACACATAGAGAGAAGAATATTGCTCAAGATTCTTCCAGAGGAAGAGGCGGTCGAAGAGGAAGAGGAATAAATTTCAGAGGCAGGGGGGGCAGACACTCTCAAGGAGAAAAGTGAGATTTGCACCACATACACTGCAAAAGAGATGGATCACATGATGCATCCACATGCAAGTTGCCTTGGGATAGAATTGAGCAGGAAAGAAACCAGCCCAAAGGTAAAACTAATGATAAAGAGAAAGGTAAAGCACCTGAATCTGTTCACTATGTTGTGGCACACTGTAATATTGGAGTAAATGAAGACCTATTTAATGCTTCACTTGCTTCTTGGAAAAATGATTGGTTGCTTGATTCAGGAGCAACTTGCCACATGACTTTTAGAAAAGATTTTTTTGAAGAATTTACTGACAATGTTTTGAAATGACTGATTTGGGCTATGTTCATTACTATCTTGGTATTGAAGTAACTCAACACTTGAAGTCCATATTCCTTTCTCAAAAGAAGTACATTGGAGATCTGTTGAACAGGTTTGGCATGACTGAATGCAATCCTTTGACTACTCCAATGGAACAAAACTTAAAGCTCACATCCATTAAAGGAAAAAAATTTGAGGATGCAACAAAGTATAGACAACTTGTAGGAAGTCTCAACTACCTGACTACTACCAGACCAAAGATTTCATTTTCTGTTGGAATCCTCTCCAGGTTTATGTAAAAGCCTTGTGAGGGACATTGGTCTACTACAAAAAGAGTTCTAAAGTACTTGAAGAGAACTCAAGACTTTGGACTCAAGTATACACAGGTGGGTGATTTCAGCTTGATTGGATACTCTGATTCAGACTTCGAGGGAGCCAAAGAAACTGGGTATCTACTTCGGGTTATGTTATGAGTCTTGGATCAGGAGCTATCTCCTAGAGATCACGCAAATAATTAGTTTCAACAAATTCCACAATAGAGGCAGAATATGTGGCAGCAGCTGAGGCAACACAAGAAATTGTGTGGTTCAGGAAAATTCTAAATGATTTATAGGTAAAACAAGTACAATAAGCTCCACTCATGATTGACAATACCTCAGCAATAAAGTTGGCCAGGAATCCAAAGTTCGATGATCGAACGAAGCACATCAATACAAAATATCATCTGATTCGACATCATGTTGAGGCCAAAACAATCCATCTTCACCATTGTTCCACTAATGAGAAGATTGCAGACATCTTCACCAAAGCCCTTGGAAGAGAAAATCTTGAAAGATTCAGAACAATGCTTGGACTCACCAACATCCCTTCAGATTAAGGGGGGGATGTTGACACCTAATCATATGGATTGGGTGAACAACTGTAATTAGTGTAAATAAATAATAGAGAAAATGGATATTCATCGAGAGATGAAACTGAACAGTCACTCCCTCTTGTATATAATAATGAACAACCTAAATGAATAATACAATTTCATTTGAGGAGTTACCTCCTGACCTGACAAAATTAATAAAGGTTCATACCTATTTAATAAATAGGTATATAAATATATATTTTAGGTTTATCTATTTCTTATTTATCAAATATAAATATGACGATTTAATACTAGATTTAAATGAACTTGCACTTTTAACATAAACAATGTTATGTTTATCTATTTATTAAATGTAAATATGAAGATTTAAGCTTAGATTTAAAACCACTCATACTTTTAACATAAATCAATGAAATTTAAAAATTAAACTTAATACCCAAAGAAATATAAGTATAAATATTAATTTGATTATCTAAATATTACCTTTACTAAAATTATAATGAAGACATTAGTGTAAAGTTGATAGATGATACATGCAATTATGTTAATTGTAGATGAATCCATCTGTAGTGTTAAACTTTAGAGACAAAAGGGTATTCATAATTTTAACACTGTAAATGGATTCAAAGACCCCTTTGTCTCTAAATTTTAACACTACAAATGGATTCAGAGACCCTTGTAGTGAAATGTAACACTTTGGTATCAAAATTGCAATGTTCCATTTCTGGAGTGGTACACAATTAAAATTCACTAACATAAATGACTAATTCGTATACTTGTTGTACTTTTGATTTGGTCATATTTTTATTCTTGGACTATAATAGTCATTTATGTTAAGCATTATTAACTTTTTCACTTATTATCTAGTCATATATTTTAATCCTAGACTAAATTAGTAATTTAATTTAGTCGTGTTTAGTTTAGTCACTTATTATATAGTCATATATTTTATCCCTAGACTAACTTAGTATTTAAGGTAGTCATTTTTAGTTCAGTCACTTAAAATTTAGTCGTAATTCACTTGAAATAATTGTGGTGACTAACTTTTTTAGTCACCTAGTCATTAATTTCATCATTTTCTACTATTGATTCTAGGAAAACTTCCTCCGTCGTTCCTATTGTTGATGTTACATTTTTAACTCTTGTCCCCAAGAAGGAAAGGGTTTTTAATATTATTAAATTTTGATCCATCACCCTTTGCAATGTGATCCAAAAAATTATTGTTGGAGTCTTGGACAATAGATTAAAACCCCTTCTTCCTCTCCTCATTTCCCTAGAACAATCAAGATATGTGGAAGGAATACAGATCATGGACAACATCATCCTCTCTCCTAAAATGATCCATTCTTTTAAGACCTCAAAAAACCACGTATGTTGATCAATTTATACCCGTCCAAATCTTTTGACTCGTTAAGTTGCCAATATATTTATCATATCTCGTAGTCTTTTACTTTGTTGAGAAATGGGTCCATTAGATACTCTCACTTGTTTTGAGGGATTTATTCTCCATCTTAATAAATGGATCCCATCCTCAACCTTCAAACCTTCCTGTGGCATAAGAGAAGGGTAACCACTATCCAACTTTTCTCTTCATTTTGATAATGGAGGGTTGAAAAACTCTCAAGGATGAGGTATTCTCTAGCAAAATAAAAGGACAAAAAATTCATGATAATGATCTCACCACATCCCATCAGAAAATTATAGATGAAACATCCTCATGGTAATACCCATTGAACAAGAAACCAAACATTTCAAGCAAGTATTGAAGAAACTTCATCACAGTTTCCAAAATAATCTTTAATCGTAGGAAGTCATAAATTATTTTCTTTAATACTCCTATTGTTAAACTTCAAGTCTCTAAAATTTTAGAATTTCAATTAAGTTATCTCGTCCAAATATTTGGGTGCCTCTTTAGTGGACAATTCCCTCTTCCATGCCTCATGAGAAGACCTATTAACAAAGATGGACCAATAATTAGCTAGTTGGACCTTCCATTCTATTAACATTGCATGTCATCTCATTCTCCTTAAATTGTCCCTTCAATCTAAGCATCTATATCTCTTCTTAGCTTTAGTATCCCCGAAATATTTAATCAAAAATATTTGCAACATGCAAAGTTACTTCCTATGGTGAAGGGTGAAAAAAGAAGATAAATGGTCTCTAGTGGGCTAGTACAAGCTGTGTTATCCCAAGTAGAAATATTTTCTAAGCCTCAAAGACCTAGATCTCTTAAACAATGTTTTGGAGGTAAAAGCGTGGTGTTGATAGATTTAAAGTCCAAATAAGCTATGGGGGAAACTCTAGAGAAGAAAGTATGCTCCTACTATTGATATGCACAATATTATAATGATGGATGGTGAAATTATGGGTTCACACATCTGGAATGCGAGCCTTGGTAGAATTTCCATTTGATTCAAAATCACTAGCTTTAGGAGGTTTGAAATGGTCAAAAAGCTCTCTTTTGGGAAGACTCTTAGCAACAACTTCCAAAGCTACAAGAACAAAATGATCTTCTCCATCTTCAAGAATTTATGACTTCACAGGGTTGAACCTTAGTCTCCCATTATTGGAACCCATCTCCAATCCACCTTCGATGGAAATCTTGGCATTCCAAGGATTTGTAGCATCCTCAACTAGAGGATCACATTTGGGATGAATTTTGGACCAATTTAAATAGCAAAAAAGTAAAAATCAAAGGGAAGAATAGAAAAAAAGTAAAAATCAAAAGGAAGAAGAGAAACTAAGGTGGGGACACAAACCTATTGGAAATTTCAACTTGAAAGAAGCTTACAATATAGAAGTGGTTCTTGAAGACCTCCCTTCCTCTATGTTCTAGAAAAAAAATGGAAACACAATTTATGGACTAAATTGTCCTTGTTCTTATGACTTCTTGCTCATGGAAAAACCCTCACCTAGGAAAAAATACATAAGCGCAGCTTTGATGGGCCCTTAATCTTCCACTTATGTTAACAAAACATTGAAAACAATGGAACATCTCTTAAAATCCTGCCCCCTTTGCCTCTACTCAATGTCACAAAGGGGATACTATATTCTTCCAAATAGGGATAACATCATAGCCACTATAATGAACTAGAGAGCAACTTAAATCATCCATCCCATCATCAATTGTTCCTGGCAACCATTTCCTAGATTCCTTTTATGTGAGATGTGGAACGAGAGAAATATACATATATTTAAGGGCCTAACATCCACAAAAATTTTGGTCTGCGAAAGAATAAATAAATCCATCAAGGAAATGGTCTTTCTTTCTTCATGGATTGCTCAGTACTAGCAAAAAAGTGAACTTGAGTTAAATACGCTTAAATCCTTGGACTTACTCCCCTCCCATACCCTCTCTCAGCTACATTCAAATTTCCCCTTCTAAGCATTCTAAACTATGGAATCCCCCCCACTTTTGCTTTGTTAAATTAAATTTTGATGGGGCTTCTAAAGGTAACCCAACTTTTTCTAGTTTCAGTGAAGTCTTTAGAAATAGTATGAGACGTATTCTCTACATGTATGCAATCTCTTTGGGACTAGAAAGAAATAACACCATAGAGTTGTATGCTCTCGAGTATGGCCTTCAAATGATGATTGAAGAAAGACATTACAACCTTATGATCATACATGCTTCATAGTTCATAATTCTCATGGTTAAAAAACTTCAAAATGGCTCTCCACCTTCAAAATTTTCTAGCAATACTAGACTCAAAGGTAGCATGTAGCACATATGTAAACTTCTTTCTTAGGTTCCAACTACCATTCCCTTACACATACAATGTTTAGGGGATAAATTGGAAGACAAATTAGCAAATCAAGGTCTTAATCACATTCCCTCTCCTCCCTAACTTTGATGGAATGATCACATATTGACCCCTCTAAGTGATCATTTCCTTAAAATTGCTCTCATAGATAGTTCTTTCTCCCAATGGAGGGTGAACCTCACGAATACCCCATGCAAGAGTTCCTTTGTCCACACAAAAGCCACATATAGTGACTTTGAGGCAAGTACAAATGGTTCAGTTGATAATCTACATGCTAGTGGTACCATAGAGGAAGTTTAGTCTCTTAAATCATTGTTTGTATCCTTTGATGATCATCCCTGCACAAGACCATTATTATGAACTAGCTTAGGAGCACTACACTACCAATATTGCAATCACCTCAACATTATGGATTGACAATCTTAAAATCTTGATAATTTTGGAAAGACACCCGGCTCTACACCTCACTTAGCTAAGTTACCTTGAACCTTGATGGATTTTCTACAATGTCTTACAGTATAGTATATGTCTCCCATTGTTAGAGATAATGGAGAATATCCTAGAATAGTGAGAGTTTGTTCACAAGACCTTAGGATAGGAATTAGTTTCTATTTCTTAGGTTATGGTTCTAACTTCCTTAAATCTATGATTACTATATAATGTGTGATGTACATGGACAATGTAGAGCATTTTGCAATGCCAGACTCTCCTGGTTCAGAATCTCTATCGTAGAGCTGAACAGTGGGTGTTTTTTATTAATTCAAACATCACTTTTTAACATGGTATCAGAGTGGCAGGGCTGAGAAACCTGTTCGCTGAGTGAAGGATTTGCTAGTCGTGCCTAAGGAAAAATCGGCATGTGGTTTGGGGGAAATCGCGATGATCCCAATGTGAGACTTATGTGCATTTTATTTTAACATTTTGGCGTGGATCCACCGTGATAAATTGCTCCGATTGTGCAAACAAAAAAAAGGGGCTGCATCTTGGCGGTGGCTGCCGAGAGAAGGTTGCGACGACCCTATACATGGTTCCTCACAGGACTGTTGTGGAGAGCACGCAGTGTGGTGGAAACTTGCCCATAGGCCGCATGGAGAGAGTGTGCAAATTGCAAGGGATAAACCAGTGCTAGAGGCTGTTGAAAATACCAGAAATCGAACTTGCAAAAATCAGAGATTTCTGTCTTTGACATAGATCTGGGGTAGATATATTTATTTTTTCTGTCATTTTTTTTTTAAAATCATCAAGATGAATAATCAAATGAATGAAGCATACTTGAATGAGCATAACAAGCTCGATGGCTCCAATTATGCGAATTGGAAATTCAAGATGCAGAGTCTGCTAGAAGCGCAAAATGCTTGGACGATTGCAAATGGGGATGAGCAGAAGCCAACAACTGGATCAACATCGATCCCAGATTGGGAGAAGCAAGAAGGTAAAGCAAGGATGCTGCTAAAGATATCGGTGAAAGACTGCATAATACCACATATCAAAGAATGTAAATTAGCAAGCGAAATCTAGGGAATTTTGAAGGATTTGTATGAGATCAAGAATACAAATCATCTTCTGTTCTTGAAGAGCAAGATCTTATCCCTGAAGATGGAGGAAAATGAAACAGTTGCTTCCTTCATAGCAAAGATCAAAGACTTGGAGAACAAATTGGCAGACATTGGTGATACAGTTTCAGATACAGATCTTGTAACAATTACCATGAATGGTGTGACCGATGACTACCAAATGTTCATCACTGGGATAAATGCGAGAGAGAAGATCCCAAAGTTTGAAGAACTGACAGGAATATTAATGCAAGAAGAAGAAAGAAGATTGACTCTGAAGCCCCAGAGCGCAGAGCTTGAATTGATGGTGAAAAATAACTTCTTCAAAGGAAAAGTAAATCTGCAACAACAAGATGGAGGAAACTCACAGAAAAGACCAAATCAAACTCAAGGTATGCATCTGAGTAGAAACAACTATGTAGTTAAATGTTTTTACTGCGGAAAACTTGGTCATATAGCTAAGGAGTGTAGGAAGAAGAAATATCATGAACAACAGTAGAAGCATAAATGACATGCAGGTCATCTCGCAAATGATAATCATGAGCAGAACTTCAGATTTTTCATGGCAGACTTTAATGAAAATGTTGATGCAAACATTTGGTATGTAGATTTGGGAGTATCAACACATATGACGGGGAACAAGAAATGGTTCGAAGGTTTTAAATAAATCAATAATGGAGCACAAATCTACCTAGGTGATGATAGATGTCATCATAACAAAGGGTGTGGAAAAATTTCTATCATTTTACCTAATGGTACTGTAAGATAAATTCATAATGTCATGTATGCGCCCGGTGTAACAAAGAACTTGATTTTTGTATCCATGATTACAGATCAAGATCTTAAAGATTAATTTTTTAAATCTAACTGTTATATTAAAGATTTGTTAGATGGCATGAAGATTATTGCTACAGGAATTTGAACAGGAGGTCTTTAAAAATTAGATGAAAGACCAGCACCAGTTCGAGCTTTGACAGTAGCGAGTTTAACTACAGAAGAGTTGTGGCATCAGAGAATTGGTCATATCAACTACAATGATTTGTTGTTACTTCAAAAAAAGGAAATGGTAAGAGATCTTCCTATGTTAAAACAAGTGCATAATGATTGTGATGCTTGTACATTAGGAAAGATGCATAGAGAAGAATTCCCTGTTGGAGTAGAAAAGAAACAGAGAGACATACTTGAATTAGTGCACACAGATCTTTGTGGACCCATGCAAACAAAGTCATTAGGAGGTGCACTGTGTTTTTTACTGTTTATTGATGACTGCACAAAGTTTTCTTGGGTATATTTTTTGAGTAAGAAAAGTCACACATATGAATACTTTAAGAAGTTCAAAAACATGATTGAAAAGAAAACATGGAAGCATATAAAAATTCTCTGCTCTGATCAAGGGGGAGAATACAAGAAGGATGAACTTATCAAGTATTGCAAAGACCATGGAATATTACAACAATTCACAATATCCCATACTGCTCAACAAAATGGAGTAACGGAAAGAAAGAACATAACATTGGTGGAATGTGCTAGGAGCATGTTGAAAGGCAAGGATCTTTCGAATGGTTTTTGGGTTGAAGCATTGAATATTGCAGTTTATTTGAAAAATAGGAGTCCTACAAAGAGTCTTGAGTTTAAAACTCCCTATGAAGCATTATATGGACTTAAACTCGCAGTAAAACATTTAAGAGTGTTTGGGTCTAAAGCATTTGCCCATATTCCAAAGGAAGACAAAAGAAAACTAGATTCAAAAACCTTCAAATGTACCTTTCTAGGGTATTGTTCACAATATAAAGCTTATAGATTATTTAATCCCTCTACTAAAAAGATTTTGTTAGTAGAGATGTCATATTCCATGAGTAAGATCATGAAGAATCTCATAAGCGCAATGAGGGATGGGATATTCCGTTCTTGCTGGAAGAAAGCGAAGAAACAGGAAACAACCAGGATCAGCAGAAAAAGGCAGAAGAAGAGAATTCAGATGCAGCGATCAAGCTGAGTCCAACAAAGGAAACTTAGAACGGGTTAGAAGCTACACCAACGCTCAGAAGATTAGGTAGGCAGACTCAATTTCCTGCTAGAAAAAAAGAAAAATTATTTTATAACTAGTATGATGAATGTTGTTGAACCTTCTAGTTATAAGGAAGCAAATGAATGTAGTGAATGTAAAATAGCTATGGAATAGGAATATGAATCTATAATCAGGAGCAACACTTGGGAGCTAGTTGAACTTCCTAAAGGGAAACAGACCATAGGTTGTAAATGGTTGTATAAACCAAAGATTAATGCAGATGGAACAATATATAAATTAAAAGCTAGATTGGTAGAAAATGAATATTCACAAAAAAAAGGCATTGACTATGAAGAAACCTTTGCCCCTGTAGCTAAACTAAATACCATCAAAATGTTAATTTCTTTAGCTACTAAGAAACATTGGATGATTCACCAACTAGATTTAAAGTCTGCATTTTTAAATGGAGAATTGAAATTTGAGGTTTAGTTAGAGCAACCTAAGGGGTTTTTCCAGAAAGGGAAAGAATATATAGTCTGTAGATTAAAGAAAGCTCTTTATGTACTAAAGCAAGCACCCAGGTCCTGGTATGAAAAGATTGATTCATTTTTCTGCAACTTGGCTACAATAGAAGTAAAAACGACCCTAATTTGTATACCATGAAAGATGAACTGGGGCGCATAGTGTTGATTTCTTTGTATGTAGATGATTTAATTATTATAGGTGATGTTATTGCTCTAATCAAAGAAATCAAGCAACAAATGTCACAGGTGTTCGAAATGAAAGACCTTGGTGAATTAAAATAATGTTTGGGTCTTGAGATCTAGAGAGATTCAGGACAAACATTTCTGACCCAGGGTAAGTATGTCAAAGGTCTACTGGAAAGATTCAGGGTGGATCAGTGTAAGGCTGCAACAGTGCCACTACAACAGAAAATCAAACTTCAGAGTAAGGATGGATCTAAAGAGGCAGATGCGACACTTTACAAACAACTTGTTGGGAGCTTAATCTACCTAACCACTACTAGACTAGATTTGGCTTATGCAGTTAGTGTGCTAAGTCAATACATTTCCAATCCACTTGAGAGAGATTAGAATGCAGCGAAATGTGTTTTGAGGTATCTGCAAGGTATTGTAGACTATGGTATTATTTATACTGATTCCTCTGATGTTAGATTGGCAGGATTTACAGATTCAGACTGGGTTGGAAATGTAGACGACCACAGATCCATAATAGGCTATGCATTGAGCATTGGATCCAAGGTGATTACATGGAGCAACAAGAAACAAAACACAGTTTCCTTGTTTTCAGCGGAAGCAGAGTATCAAGCCATGTGCATAGCGACATGTGAGGCAGTTTGGTTGCGGAGACTTTTCCAGGATGTTGGGGAAGAATAGAAAGATGCAACAACAATCAGATGTGACAATCAGAGTTCAATCAAACTTGCTAATAATCCGATGTTTCACAAGAACACTAAACATATTGATACACAATTCCACTTTGTCAGGGAGAAATTGCAATCAAAAGAAATCCATCTTGTATATTGTAATACATGTGATAATGTTGCAGACATTTTCACTAGGCCTCTTGGAAAAATTAAGTTTGAAATGTTTAGGGAGATGTTAGGCATATTTGTGAACCCCTTCTCCATTAAGGGGGAGTGTTAGAGATAATGGAGAATATCTTAGAATAGTGAGAGTTGGTTCACAAGACCTCAGGATAGGAATTAGTTTCTATTTCTTAGGTTATGGTTTTAAATTCCCTAAATCTATGATTACTATATAATGTGTGGTGTACATGGACAATGTAGAGCATTCTGCAGTGCTAGACTCTCCTGGTTCATACTCTCTATCATAGAGCTGACCAGTGGGTGTTTTTTATTAATTCAAACATCGCTTTTTAACACACATAAACCCAGACTTCAAGTGAGCCCCTTTCTCCATCTATCCGAGTTTTCTCCTTCTCCATATCTCGTTTGGTTCTCTGGACTTCGGTCTCCTATTTAACTATAGGGCTTGGACTCATTCTCCTTTTATTAAGTGTGATCTTGTTAAGAGGTTGTCTATAAGCTATAACATTATGAAGTCTGCTCTTCTAGCTAGTTTCTTCTGTATCTTTCTCATCCCAATCCTAAATTATGCCATGCTTTGCCATGGCTCCTCTCACAATCATCATGGAAAATTAGGAAGGAGGATGATTCCCTACTCACGAACCCAAACCAATGCGGAAACCTTGGCCTCCTGTTATTGGAAACATACCTCATGTGCAACTAGAGAGGACATGGATATGGCTAAGCAAGAATCCAAGGTTGAATGATGATTCCTATCTGATTTTAAGTTCAAAGAGGATGTGGGGCAATGAACAGTCGCTATCAATAGACTATGTACATGGAGACAATGGATATCTATCAATAAATGAAAACTATCATGGACAAAGTTATGATAGAGTGCAGTGAGGATTAGAAGGAGATATTTCTCAATATAAATTCCCTCCAAATGCATCTCACCAAATTAGACAACAAGGTCTTTGTGGTGGCCAAGAAGATAGAAAATTTGGACTTCCTTGATAAGGATAAGAAAGAACATGACCTTGCACTCACCTAATTAGATTCCCCATTACTTAAATAATGTTATTAGTTCTATGTTTTTGGTACTGAAGTAGGCATTCTAACCTATTTAAATTCTAATTTAATTTATTGTTTTTTTCTATAGATAAAATCTCAACCTCTTATATAAACACTAAAAACAATTGGATTGATAGTTTTGACTAAAAACTTGGGTATATACTACTATTTTATTTCCAAATAATTATAAGACTATTGCTATCTACCCCACCAAAAAATATCTTTATAACTTTCTCCATAATTATTTATTTTAAAACTATAATATGACCAAAAAAAAGTATGGTTCTTTATTATGACAAATTTTGACACACCAAATACAAATAATTAAAGTTCCTATACATTATCTGTCAGATCGTAATGGGACACAATGAAACATGACAAGTCTATCTCATCAATATGATTAATCTTTTTCAATTCAGTCCACCGTCTCACGGGAATTTTTTTTGCATAGTTCACTTGTATGTGGCATGTGTCGTGACGTGATAAACTAAATTTCCATCGTCCAATAGTATGTTATAAATGGAAGTACCATATACAATCAATTCAACAATAACTATACATTATTGATTCCAGGATACACTATTTTAAAAAATATTTTTAATTTTAGGTTTATTTTATTTATTTATTTATTTATTTATTTATTTATTGATGGTTAAAGATCATTCGCTAACTACTATTATGGATATTTTATTAGATATTTTGTCATAATATTTACTAAAAATATATTTTGAAAATTTAAAATTTATAATATAAAGAATATTTATTAATTATTTTATTATGTTAATGTATGTAATATATAAAATATGGAGAAAAAATTACAAATTATAATAAAGATATGATTTAAGAAATTTTTAGGTGATAAAATCTAATTGGATGACGAGGCTGTTCTATTTTCTCTTTTCTGAATGAAAATGGATGTAAATACAAAAGAGTGAGACTTGTTCTTTATGAGTAGTGATAGTATACAAATTTTTATGTTCTCTCTGATCACTTTTAACTATGTGTTTATTTAGGAAACAAAACCCACTTGAATAGAATGAAATCCTTTTTCCCCCTAATGACCCAATTATAATACAACCGGATAGCTGTAATTAAGTTTGACTCTAAATCTTACTAGAGTTACAATGTCCACTATTCTTCATCATGATCTTGTGCCTAACTTATTTTCCATGGATAATGGAGCTTACTTGACATCCTCTAACAAAAAAATCAACTTCTAAGTAGCATAACTTTTATATACATATTCAATTTGAAGTCTTCCTTAAACTATTTGAAAAATATATAAATAAAATAATATTAACAAATGATATTTTTAAATAGAAATGTTTAAAATCTCAATTTACTGATAAAAATGATCTGATAGACAATCTACTGGAAAAGGACATCCGAATAAATAACAAAATATAAAAATTTCTATATATATATAATCACAGATAAAAAGAACAATTTGAAAGTACTTACAATTGTAAAAAACTGTATCAAATCTGAACGCTTCAAAACACAATTTATACCCTGCTACTAAATCACACCTTTCATCTCTTCCCTGGCATTTGACCCTAAATCCTGAACTTACTCAAATAACCATATTCTTAACCCACATCTATTTGTATTTGTATATGTGCAACTCATCTTTACATTCTGCGTGACTGCCTTGATTTGATAGGATGAGCTTAGGAAGGGATTACCAGAGATTAGGAATCATCTGCAAGAAACAAAACCAACTTTTAACCCCACACAAAAAAAAAAAACAACAACAACAACTTGCATTCAAACGATCCATTCACTTTGTAGAATGCCCTGTCATATAGAGGGCTGAGGCAGGTCCTCGAACACGTTTCTAGGGATCTCTTCAAAAAACGAAAGCACTAAAATAGTGATGGAAATTCAGATGCGGCCCAACATTACCTAGGTACCAAGTCCGTGATTGAAGCATCAGCATTAGATGGAGGAACGGGATTATTCGATGAAGCTCTGGATACAGAAGAAGATATAGTTGCAGATGTGTGTGAATCACCAGAATCACCGGCGGACTTTCTGTGATGGTTAACTCCCGAACTCACAAAAGCAGGTTTTTTGGGATCTGGTAATTCCACAAGGTTAGATGAAAGCATCAAATTGATTGTAGACATTGATGGACGAGAGGATGCTTGGGCTTGTGTACACAAGAATCCAATATGGATGCATCGCAAGGCTTCTTCGTGATCGCTACAAGTTTCCAGTATTACTGGATCAATCATGTCCATAATATGTCCACTTCTATATAATCCCCATGCCTGTATAATAAGAACAGGGCATCAAATTATGAAATAGATCATCCATGAGATCAACCATTAGTTCATGTTGGATTGCAGAAGTTAATACATACGGATTGCTTAATCATATAAAAACATATGAATTGCCAGACCCTAATCATGGAACTAACATGGAAATAATGTCCTACCCATTCTAACAGGATCTCCATTTGGGGTGATAAGTTAAAATTAATGCTTTTTCTCCCACTCAGAAGTTCCAGAACAAGAACCCCAAAGCTATAAACATCAGCTTTCACAGACAATTGCCCCTGCATAGCATACTCTGGTGCCATATACCCGCTGCAAATTCGAATAACATTTCGATAAATATGTTTGCTCATTAAGAAAAACAGAACATTTGAAAAATGAAATTGTAGTACAAATACATCGGAAGAAAGTTCGATGGGCTTCAATGTCAATCTTCTCGTAATCAAATAATCTGAATATGGATAGGATTACTGCAAATCTATTCTAAACCCCAAAATTTTAGAGGCCTAATTACAAATCGATTTGAAACACCAAAACTCCAAAACCTAATGAAACATATGTGCATAATCAACTTGGAAAGCTTGGGTACGCCAAAAGCATAACCCTAAGACTGAATTAATATAACGGGGTTACAGTGATGTATGTCATGTATGCCTTACCGAGTTCCAGCAATTGCCGTACTAACTTGAGTTTCATCTTCAGCAAAAAGTCTGGCCAAGCCGAAATCTGCAATTTTTGGATTCAACTTCTCATCCAACAAAATGTTGCTTGCTTTAATATCCCGATGAATAATTCGCAGTTGAGAATCCTCGTGCAAGTAGAGAAGCCCACGAGCTACTCCAACTATGATATTGTAGCGCTCCTGCCAATCAAGGCGCCTTCGTGTATCTGGATCTATATAGAACATGCCGCCGGATACTAAACAATCATGACCAACCTGAATATGCTTAAACTTTTTGATGAAGTAACTCACACTCAACAAAATAAAAGTGACTCACCGAATAAATTTTTATCAAGGCTACCCTTGGCTAAGTACTCGTAAACTAGCAGTCTTTCTGATCCTTCTGCGCAACAGCCCAGTAACCTCACAAGATTTCGATGTTGAATTTTCTCCAACAGCTTAACTTCATTCAGAAATTCCCTCTTTCCTTGCATAGACTTTAAGGACAGTTTCTTCACTGCGATTTCCCTTCCATCTCCAATAGTTCCCTGATAGGTTAAGAGAAAAGGGTATGAAGATTTTGCGAAGTATTAGATTTGGTATTTGTATCGATCCAACTATCGGGGAAAGAATTCAAAACTACTACTTTAATTCAAAACTGTGTAAGCTACTAGGAAAGAATAAAAGCTTTATTTGTGTATATAATTACTTTGTATACAGCGCCAAATCCTCCCTCACCAAGCTTGTTCTTATCATGAAAATTTTCTGTTGCAGCTAACAATGTCTTCATTTCAAACACTGTGAAAACATTGGTCAGGCTATAAGGACTCGCTTGTTGATCTTCTCCGACTAGTGAGTCTTCGGTAATAGCATGAGCTACAAAAAAAATTATTTCACAGCTATATCAGAAAACAGAGAAAAAACAGACTGAAGTCTAACAGATAAAAAAATTTGAAGCCTAAGTACTCAAAGTCCTACAAATACATGATATCAGCATAAATTGCAATACCTAATTCTGTATCCCTTCCAAATATGGTATACTTCAATCTTGTTCGAGCTACAAACAGCCCTACCATGAACAGGAGGATAACCAAACCGCCAAGAACACCTAAAATTATGGGTATTTTGCTTGAACCTGACTTTTGTGGCTTTTTTTGCAGTGGCGGTGGCGGTGGCGGTGGTAGATCGTTAAAGAAAGATTTCAAATCATATTGAACAATGCAGTTTCCCGTCAAACCCCGAGCTCCAGATGCTGGGTCGTTAACTTCGAACAATTTATCCATTGCTTTGGAGAGACATGTTTTGCAGACGCCAAGGGATATATCTCCCCAGCATTGAGCCAAAGCGTAGATACGGCGAAACGAGGTATCTACGGTTGTGTTGGAAGCGTAACGATTTATTGAAGATCCAGATGTAATTTCAGATGCCAAACTGGACAAAAGCTGCCGAGCAGCCGCGATAAAATCATCAGGGCTGTTGACAGTGTCGATATTGTAGAAAAAATGTTGATTCATTTCATTATATCCATTAATATCCAGTTGCCCCGTAAAGTTATAGTTTCCATTATATCGTAAGAAGCAGAACTTGGACCAAACTCTACTACCAACGTAATTTGCACAATCCTGTACAACTGCACCCTCTGCTTCTTGTGAACAATTGTAGCACTGATCGATGGTGGCGTCTGCCCTGCACTGGAGGAGGGCATATATTTGGTTAGGACTTTGCCCATACTCTGAAATATTAAAACGGCTGTGGCCGGATGTGTATTCAGTGTTGCTCACATGAAGAGTACTCAACGTTGCATTCACATTCCTCACAAACAAACTGTCTTTTGTATAGTTTGTAGTCAAGTTGCAGATAGGAGGCGGATACCACTCTACCTTCTCTGTACTGCTGCAAACATTTTCTATTTTAAGAGAAAATATTATCAAAACAATATTAATAAAGAGGATCAGGGCTCTGGTGGCCATGGCAGTAAGAGAGGCTGTATGTCGTTCTACTCTCCGTCCTTAAGAAGCGGGCCGGACCTTGGATATGAAAGTCTTTCGGAAAGGAAGACGGATTGGATTTACGAAGATTTGTTTAATTGCAAAAGTAGTCGTCTACGGAAGCCGAGGAATTTAGTTTACCATTTAATTGCACTCCAAACACAATTTTCAGTTAAAAAAATTTTGGTTGAAAAAATTAACATAAACTAAAACGAACGGACGGTATTCTAATTAACTGGGCCCAGTTATTTTTCTTGTGAGTAAACGGTCTTTACTAATTAAATCTGAGAAGGTGTATGACAACTAATTAACTGGGCCCAGTTTTGACAACTACTCTTATGGAGTTACAATTTTTACTTTTAACTTTATATTTAATTTCATTATTTTATTTCTAGTTAAGGTTTTGTTCACTTGTAGCGCTGGGCTTTTTATATTTCCCTTTCTTTCTAACTTCTCTGTCATTTCTATTTATCTCTCTAATTTGTCTTTTTGGTATCTACTTAACTTTATTTTTTGGTTTTTCTGTGTTTCACTTAAAGTTTTAAGAACCTTCACTTGCTTCTCTTCCACTTACCCTCGACTCACAATGCCTAGCTTTAGAGCTGGGTCTAGTCAAAGCAGAAGTTGTCGTGAACAATGTGTGTTAAGTGCCCAAAGCAATGTTCAGGCTGCAATAACCTACCCTTGACTCATAATGCATAGCTTTAGTGTGGGGTCTGGTCAAAGGAGAAGTTGTCATGAACAATGTGTGTTAAGGGTCCAAAGCAATGTTGAGGCTGCAATAACTTGATGGTGGCAATTCAATACTCCATCTATTCATGCAAAGATTAACATTACAAACACTAGGTCATTGTGGAGCACAACTTCATTCATGACAATGAGGAAGTAGGTCACTGGGTGCTAGATACATATATGCCACATAATATCATTAGACTATCAATAAATCAAGACCATCACAAGGAAGATGCTTGTGGAACACAATGAAGCACAATATGATATCTTAGTTTGCATTGACGCTGGACAACTTTAGTATGGTCACTCTCGTACCTAAAAGAATTATAATTATTGACATCACAAGTCTCATCCTTGTGGACTTTCCTAGTATTTAATAATATTCTAATTTTACATTTTTGTTTACTTTTTGGTGAGCAATTTTTTTTTAAGACATAGTAATAGGAAATTAGGTGTCTTCACAAAAAGTTTAATAATTTTTTTTATTATATTATGGCTTCATAAAAATCCGTATTAATATTTTGATTAAAATCTATATATTCTTCTATACAAATTAATAAATATATATAATATTATTTGATAATTTCAAATATTCATGGTTTAAACTTTAAATAATAATAATAATAAAATAATAATAATATAATAATAATAAACAATTTAAACCTTATAAATATTCAAAATTTTAATATTTAATTTATCTAAATTTTTATTTTAATGAATTAATTTTTAAATATAAAAAAATTATATTTTTAAATATTTAAAACTATTAACCATATAATTTTAATAAATAATAATTAATTTATTTAACAATGTAAAATATTTAAATGGTGACATATATATATTTTTTTCTCGGTAAAACTAGCTATTCTATTATAAAGTATTTACAGGAAAAATTACAAGCAGTAGAACATTACTTCCATGGCCCGCATTGGCACATTGGGTATCCTGAGTTTGACACATAAGCTCCCTCGCAGGGGCAGCACCGACAAAATTATCTAAATCCCTCAAAAAGAGGCAGAGGCCAAGGCCTATTCTACTCGACGTTCTACATAGCATGGCAGCCCACGCAGGGGCACCTTTCAAAATTTGACTGTGAGTCGCCATACACAGGACAAACAGAAACTAAACATGCTAGACAGACAGACTGACCGAGATAAGACCAGAAGGAAAAATACAGGTGAGCAAACACAGTGACCTTAGTCGTAGACTCGAGCAAAAAGAAAAAGGTGGGAGCTGGAGTGTGCGCCAGGGGTTCAGTCGTTGCCATGACGTTTGTCACCGAGCCCATCGCCACCGAGACCTTCGCCACCCTGACCTTCGCCGCCGAGACTGTTGCCGCCGAGACCTTCGCCACCAGGACCTTTGTCTTCAATACCAGCACCACCGAGATCTCCATCCTCAGGGCTTGTTTCCTCCTCAATGGTGCGCCAGCCCATTCCCTTAGGGACTCCCTCCCACATGGCAGCCCACCTAGCCGCTGCTGTATCTTGAGTCTTCTGCTCCGGAGGTTGGATGGGGGCATCCATAGTCTCCTTACCAAGCGTAATTGGCGGTTGCTGAGCAGGGCATTCCATACTAATGCTACCTGTGGGTGGCTCTCCCACTCCAGGAGGTGTTCCACTGTCATCTCCCTCAGAAGCTGCGGTGAAGAGGACGGAGATGTGTGCATTGATACCCTCGTTGCTCCTGGAGCTGCCCAGGGTGAATACAACTGATCCAAACGCTGGAAGGGCCGACTCTCCCTCACTGGAGCTTCCCACCTCCGTGAATTGCCCAATTTGGAGGGGCTGAGTTCTTGCTCTCCTGTAGCAATAACAACAACAGCAATGGTGATGCTCATTCGTTGCCGGAGAGCGCGACGATGAGCTTCTCCTAGAGCCTCTACCAGAGCCTCTTCGGCAAGGTTGGCGCTCCCGTAGTCTTGCCATGAACCCTCTCCCAAATTCTCTGAAATCCTGCAATGTGTTTCGCTCACAGTCACCCACCGGAACTCGCCACCACTTCCTCCCAAATGTGGAAACCTCAGAGAGATTAGAACCCAGATTCGAGCCGCGGAGAACCAGATGGGCAGGTCGAAGTAGCAGCAAACCCACTCTCTTCTGCGCCTGCACGTTTTTGGAGAGCCCCGACAGCTGGAGCTCGTCCAATTCACCCTCACAATGGTCTCTCGTCTGCCTGGCTGAGCCATGAATACCCGTTGCATATCCTCGGTGTATGCGCTCCTTAACTGCACCCTGCGTCGCCATAAATTCGCAGCACTCAGCATTGAACGCCCAAGCTTCGACCTTAGCCGGATCATCCTTTTGATGGAAGTCCCCTATCCTTAAATGCTTCCACGGGGCAGCACATGCAGGTCATGTGGCCCGTTCCCATGTGGCAAGCTACCACCCGCATCCGGGGATGGTGACATATATATTCTTTTTTAATATTTAAATTATTAACCATATAATTTTAATAAATAAATAATAAAATATTTATTCCTTTAATAATATAAAATATTTAAATTAATGACAATGTATATTTCCACGATCAACAATATAATGTTAAGAATTTTGAACAAAATATATTAATTAATTTTATTTTCTACTCTAACATAACAAACCACATAGATATATGTCTTTTACTGTGATATAGTATACATTTTATATTATCTTAAAAAATATATATATTGAATAGAGTAGAATTGATTTTTTGTTTGTTAAAGGAATCCCTATTCTTACACATTAATTAAAAATGTAATGCTTTCCTATATTGGTCTGAAGTTCATTCTTAATTAAAAAATGTAACGCTTTCTTATATTGATAAGATGTTCATTCTTTGGTTGATGTTTATTAATTAAAAAATGTAACGCTTTCTTATATTGATAAGATGTTCATTTTTTGGTTGATGTTTATTCTTTGGTTCAGGTTTATTCCTTGGTTGATGTTTATTCTTTGGTTCACGTATCGTAACAATGTGGTTGGTGATCAGATTTTGAAAATGTATAAAAAAAAAAAATATTTTTATGAATAATTTTTATTAAATATTAAACTAAAAATTAAAAAAAAAAATTTATATTATATAATATATATATATATATATATTAAAAAAATAAATTCTTAAAATCCTATTTATTAGAGATCATAACCTAAATTTGAGAACTAAAATTATCTTATAATTAAAAAAAAAAAAACAAAAAACTAAACGCAAAACCACATCTATCTCTATCTTGTTTTTTGAGTTTTTTTCCTCTTTAGTGTTATATTTTGCCCAATAATAGAAAACCCCTGCTTCCAATGAGGTCCTTCGGTTTTAGATGCTACTTAACAAGAGAAGATGGTTGTAAAGGAGGATGCACAATGTAAAAGCACTTCGAATGAGAAATTTCATCCGATTCATTTAGAGAATATGAGATAGAATATGGCAAAAAGATTTTTCTAATATTACTTTTTAAATATAATTTTAATATCTTTAATATAATTTTATAGATTTGTCTTTAAATAAGTGTGAAGTGTCTATAAAATTTTGTGTTGTTTTATTATTAATGTCAAAAATAAAAGAAATATGGATTTTTTTTTTAAATTTTAACTATAATTTAGTTAGATTTTATAAAATATATATAAATAATTATTATTAAATTTTATTTATTATTTAAAATGATGATTTTATTAAAAAATTGGTTTTTTAATTTAATATTTAATAAATATATAAATTTTATTAAAAATTATAATTTTTTTGATTATGATTAATTATATTTAATTATAGTTAAAACAGTTAAATATAGTTAACGAAAGTTTTTATGCTTGAATATGGTTAATCTTAGCCATTCATTGTTAATATGGTTAATCATAAATTATCATAGAAAACTATGGTTAGTTTTGGTCAAATTAGTTAAACCATGTTCACCTATGGTCAATATGGTTAGACTTTATTAACAGAGCTAACCATTATTAACCATGAGCAATCATAGTCAACCATAATCAATCATAATCTACCATAATCAACTATAATTAAATGTGGGTCATCCATAGCCAACTATACATAATCAACTATATATTGACCATTATAAATCCTCTCAACCATATATTTAATTATAATTAACTATAGTAAACCATAGACTACTAAGACTACTAATCTTCCGTTCGGGATACAAAAAAATAATCAACTAACACAACCGTATTCCACCTTTATACACTAATGCAAACTAGATAAACAAACTATATTACACACCGTCATTACAGGCCTTGTGAAATTGATTAAAGTCTATACCATGTTCCAATCCCCTTGCATGACCTTCACGCAATGCCTATACAACGGGCTGCATACGCTGCTAATTATTCCACGTTTCTATGTGAATTTGACTAAAGTCTATACCAGGTTCCAATCCCCTTACGTGACCTTCACGCAATGCCTATACAACGGGCTGCATACGCTGCTAATTATTCCATGTTTCTATGTCAAACTTATCATTATTTTTATGTTGATTCTAAATTTTAAAATATTTTTGAAATGTGAGCAAAATCAAATGTTTTATTTTATTCATATCTATCAAAATTTTAAAATATTTGCAAATCTACAATTAATTACACCCGTAAATTCTCAAACTATAACCTCATTAGATTTCCCGTTTCAATTGATTAACTGAAGAACGAACGGGAGTGCAATCAGGCCATATGTGCAATAACGGTAACGTGGTGACTGCGACCTGCACCATACACTATTTATAATAGTGTATTGGTTGACCTGGCAAATTTTAAAGGAAGTAGAAAGAATCAGATCCGATAGAATTATGGTACCAAAATCTGATCAATCGGAAAGGATGGCAGATAGGGAGGAGCACAGAGCACGACGGGTCATTGTCGTCATGCCATGTTACTGTCAAAGCACAGGGTTCACAGCTGTGTTAGTGGAAAAAGGTGGAACGGAGCAGAACTGAGATGTCATTTTTTCTCCCACTAGGTAGAGGAATTTATTGAAATATTTTTTCACAGAAAATCATAAGATTCCACACCATTCAAACATTTCATTTCATGTCACTATCCAGAGTCAACATCAAATTTATGTATATTTTAGAATCAACGAAGTCACTGTAAAATAATTAACTTTTCTCAGGTTCATGAACATGAAAATTTATGATAGCGATCATGATATTTTGTTTCAAACTCTTCTCGATAATTAATACCAGTTGGTGAAGGCTTACCTAGCTATGCTGGTAGATAAGGGTTATTGTCAAGATAGTGATATTTTATCTCCTGTACCTTTCTATAGTTAATAGACTGAAGGGTGGTTGATGAAGGTTTATTATAGAAAGTAAATGTAGAAAAATGAAAATAAAATAAAATTAACAATGGTTTTATTTAAAGTATAAAGATATTATTAAGAAATAAATGATTCTCAAAGATTAATCATAAATAGATAGAGTTACTTA
>APFE031551598.1:24062-35038 GCA_000404065.3 Pinus taeda | reverse complement strand
CTTCACATTCCAAAACCTGACCCTAGAAGATGAAACGCCAAATTGTGGGCCCCGTTTTTGGGTAAGTTGGTACATCAACTTCCCGGGGTCGCGAATTGGTCGTATTATCTCCGTTTGATGCGCATGATAGCCCGTTGGAAAGATCTCCTTGAGGACTACGACAGAAAAGATGATTTTTAGTCAGAAAAAAATCATTGGCGGTAGATTTCCCAAAAAACGTCGTTTAGGGCCTCAAAACAGCTCCGGAAGTTTAGGACCCGAAAAACTGCTAAAAATAGTAAATTGTGCTATAATTAAGGAAACTGAAAGAGACAGTTGTGGGGGTCCAAATGGGATAGGTGGGTGGCCACCAACATCCACCTGGATCATATTCCATCAATACTTAGATACGTTTGTATTAATCTTTATTGATGACATACTAATCTATTCTTGAAGCTTGGAAGAACATAAGGAGCATCTCCATATTGTTCTACAAATCTTAAGAGAACACTAATTGTTTTCCAAATACAACAAGTGTGACTTCTTTAAGGATCAAATCCAGTATTTCATCACCGGACTACCTAAGTCAAAAAGACAAAATGACTACATCATGGTAGTGGTAGACAAACTGAGCAAATATACTCATTTCATACTAGTCCAGTCAACTTATAAAGCGGTGCAGGTTGCTAACATTTTCATGCAGCACATTTTCAAGCTACATGGTATACCCAAAATGATCATCTCAAACCGTGATGTGAAATTCACATCAGCCTTCTGGAAGGCCCTTTTCGAGGGATTGGGCATGCAACTACATTTCAGTACCGCTTATCATCCTCAAACGGATGGACAAACAGAGAGAGTAAGCCAAGTGGTTGAAGACATGTTGTGAACTTATGTTATGCAACAACCTTCGAAATGGGAATATTACTTACACTTAGTAGAATTTTCTTACAACAATGGATACCATACATCACTACAGATGAGTCCTTTTTAAGTATTATAAGGGCATAAGTGTAGAACACCATTGAGTTGGAGTGGACCAGAGGACAAGTTGATGTTAGGACCAAACATGTTGAAAGAAATGAAGGAAATGGTAAAGAAAGTATGAAACAACCTAAAGGCTGGTTAAGACCGGCAAAAGAACTTTACTGATTGAAAACAAAGTTTTCGAGAATTTCAAGTAGGAGACCATCTTTACATTAGAGCATGAGCTAAGAAAAGTACATTGCAATGGACCAGATGTGCTAAGGTAGCACCCCGGTTTTACAGGTCATTTCAAATCTTAGCTCGAAACAGGCTAGTGGCTTATCAACTTGTTTTACCTAGTCACATTTGTGTGCACAATGTATTCCACATTTCTTTACTTAAGAAATACATTTATGATCCTAAACACATAATCAATTGGAAAAACATCTAGGTAAAATATTCAAGAATATTTTTCTTCTTTATATATATATATATATTATATATATATTATAATATATATATATATATATATATATTATATATATATATATATATATATATATATATATTATAGATATTAAATAATTTAATTGATGACTTGAGTCGTTTGTTGCTATGTAGGTCAAATCGAAAGGCGAGTTCTAAGTCTAACCTTTGGGTATACTAGATTGAAGAGAAGTAATGTTGCGGAAATGAGTTATCACCCAGGTTAAAGTGAAATGGCGGCACTTTGGGCCTGAAGAGGCCACTTGGGAAGATGAGCAGGTTATGAAGGAAACCTTTCCAAATTTGTTTCAGAAGGAAAACATCGGGATGATGTTACATCTTGGGGGGGAAGATGTGATATCCCCCAGACTATGTAAATATTTTAATTACTGTAGTTTGGACAACTGTTTTTTTTCCTAATTTAAAAATACCATTTTGGAAGTTAATATTTTTTAAATGAAGACAACAGTTATCAGTAAATATTATTTTACTTAATAAATAGTTAAGAAAACAATTATATGTTCCTAACTAAATTCTTGAAACTAATTTCTTGAGGTTTAACCAAGAGATCAAGAGGATAGAGGTATCTGAGATCAAGCAAGAAGAGAGTTACTAAGGAAGATACTGTGCTGAAGAGTAAGAAAGTTCAAGAAGGCCATGTCTGGTTAGGACTAGAGGGCGCAAAGATTGTAAGTATCAAGAAACTAAAGGCTTCCTGTGAACAGGAAAGCTCGGGGGGAGACTACTGAAGTAGATCTCAAGGTTGGGAGGAAAATTATATAGAAAGATTCAGGTCTGGTTGCAAGACTGAATCAGGAATATTCAACTAGGCAGTGGTACAGATAAGTATTAATAACAATGCTTATTAAGTAGATTTCGTTATGATCTTAATATAGAAGTAAGGATCATCTCAGTAGTTCAAGAATGAAATAGTTTGAATGAACATTAGTTAACTGTCATTCTAATTATTGACATTGTATGATGCAAGAAAAGAACAGAAAAGATTAGCATAGTAAAGTTCATGCATTTCTGAAATCTATAAAAAATAGTGTTATAAGGTTCCATATAGTTATAAAATCTAAATATAAATGATGTAGCTGGAGAATAAACTTCATTTTCATTAGAAAAGTAGTTCTAGAGGAATTACAATACACAAGAGAATTAAATAAATCTTCTGTTAACAAAACAAGGAAAAACGGTAGGAAACTTTATTTCTACATTAAAAAAAAAAAAAAAAAAAAAAAAAAAAAAACTAGTATATGAGTATTGTTTATGAATTGTTAGCGGCACATACAATTCGGAAAATTCAGAACAAGTAGGGAGATTTTCGAAGTATAGACATGCCCAGAATAAAAAATGAGGTATGTAGCCTCACCACAAAATTATTAGGAACCCACAAAGGGTTTTTAGTTAAAAAAAAATAACATACATAGATATCAATTGTTCTTCAAATTACCATAGACATTATCAGAGATTGAGTCTCCCTAGATACTACAAAGCAGTAAAACTTTAGAAATAGAAAGAATCAGAAGCCAAAACTGAACCATAAACCCTCATAGGTCATTTGAAGAAAACTCTGAGTTAGTTAAATATATTATCAACCAAACCAAGTATTACCGGCCGAGAGCTAACATTAAAAACAAGAAAAATACCGGAAGGCAGTTAAGTGAATGAAACAGAGTATAATCCAAGAAACGCTTGGAATGTAAAAACCGAAACAAATATGCACATAATTCATTCAATAGTGTCGGTACCCTGATGTGACCATACCAGCCAGGGTTCGAATCTTTTCACCCTCGGTATAACTAAAATATGATACAAATAGTTAAGCCAGTTGACGCCGGATAAATTTAACAACTTGTTCATGGCCGATAGGCCTCAGAAAACTCAAAAAATAGAATTCAAAATTACAGAGGGTAGCCAAAATATCACAGTCATGGCAAGGAGTAAAGCCAAAACTCTCCACGAAGCCATAAAATCCAAAAAACTTAAATTTCATTGTAGAACTATGTCATACCCAGGATTTTGATAACCCTATCCCCAAATCGCACCGAGGGCCTCACAATAAGTAGGAGCCACATCATGCCCTTTCATGCCTTCTGCCAAACCCTCCACCCCGAATGAGTGGAGATAAACATGTATTAATATACGGTTTAGCAAAAATAATAGTAGATGAATAAACAGATGAAAAACCCAAAACAAGGTCTCCATTAGAAATACCTGGAAGGTCTGAAGGCGTGAGTCGACTGTAGGTAAATTCACACCTTGTAAGCCAACAGTCTCCGGAGTTGTAGACAACCCTAGCAAAAAACACAAAAGAATTCAGAGCTCGAAAAATGAAGGTATCAGGGGACCGTCAAGCTACAAATGCAAATCGACCCGAAATTACCCAAAGCACAAACTGGAGCGGAGAAATGACATAAACTCATACCCATTCGAGGGTTAGGCAAAACAAGAAGACACTCCACCGTCTGATCTAAAGGAGTTACCAAAGCCATTGAGCCAGAGCAAATCCCAAGGTTACCATGTACGAGGGCCTACAGCAATAACTCCAGCAAGTCGCCACCTCCGCCTAGGCCAATGTAGTGATTAGCCAAAATTAATGCCAGGTAGTGCGAACCATAAGGTAAGTCTTAAATACTGTGTAGAACCATACCTCCAATTACGGTGAACAAAATCTTACAGTAAAGGATCTTTAATGAAGGATATCGCAAAAGTAACATATGTACTCATTTAACTCTGAGCTAGCATGAGGGTCGGACATATGTCCCCTTCTAACTTTATATTCATGGATTAAAGTCTAAACAATAATTACAATGTATAACTAGAATCACCGTATCTATCCTTATTAAGTTTTCAAATTCAATAATTATGGGTAATGAATGTTGTAAATGATTGTGTTCATATATCAATGGTATTATCCGGTAATTTTAGGAAATAGATAAGTATTTTTTTATATATGCTTAATAGATGTGTGACACAAAGAATGATTTTATGAGGAATAGGAAAAGACATTGAGCCATACAAATTATACTGCCATTCTTCTTTTCTCTTATAGCTGAAGTTGACCCCAAACTGTATAAGAATAGAAGTTCTAAAAATAGCACTTATCTTCCAAAACTATTAGTATTAAAGCAACACTCAACTGTATGATAATATGGGAAGGTATGCCACTCTTCTTCTTTGTAAAACCTGCCAAATCTGAATTGAAAAATACAATAGACATTTCAAGAATAGCAGTGGAGATTAGGATTGTCCCATTCTTCCAGGGACTGAATCCCATCTCAGTGTGACATTTCAAGAATAGTAGTAAGCAATGCCTTTTAATTCCTATGGAACATTGCTCAAAATATTGCTTAACACATTGGCTGCAATTTGTGTAGTAGTACTAACTCTGAGCATTGGCTTTAAGATATACAATGCCTGCGTAAATCATAAATCAGACGTGGAAGGAAAAATTAAGATTCCTCTTCTCATCTCCAACTCTAAATCACAAGCATCATGAGAATACGTGATGTTAAATTTTAATGAGAAGAAGAGGAAGAAAATGGACCTATGGGATTGGCTATAATGAACATTGTTTACGAACTATATAGAGAGCACATTCTTTCTAAATTTTTGAATTTTAATACTATATAAAGTAATTATTAATACAATGATATGAATTAAATAGTTAATAAATGTTATACACATTAAGATATTAATATCTTTTTTATATCTAATATTATTAAATTAAAAATAATAATAATAATTAACTAAATTATAATTTTATTTTGATTTTTTTTTGGTAGGTAAGCACCCACGAGGGATTTGAACCAGTGACCTATTGCAAGGAGTGCCTTAACACTGCACTCATTCACTGTCAATCCAAAGCCCCATGGGTTTTATTTTAAGTTATTATTATTAATGATATAAAAAATTAATATATGAACTAAACACATATATATTTAAAGTAACAAGAAAAATAAAATCAAGCAACAATAAGTAATAAGAATTCAATATTATAAACAAAAACCAAATTGAAAGTTGATATTAGTGCATGAATTTTTTTTTATTAAAATGAAAAGCCAAAAAGACAATTATATATTAAATAAATTTCATTCCTCTATCCCTAATTACTACTAAACTAGAGTAGCCATATAAATTAAATAGTTGGTAAATGCTTAAAGGTATCAATCGGTAACAAACATCAAAATACTTATTTCAATATACATCTCACATTACTTAATAAAATTATAATTTTTTTTATTTTTTTCTAAGTAATATTGATCTATTGATATGGTATAAAAAAAGTTATAGAGAGGCCTGGCCTCAGAGTTGTCGAACATCTGTCATCATCAAAAATTGAAACTGTTTGTTTTGGACTGCCCCAACATAGGGGAAACCAGTCCAAGAAGCCTTTAAAGGCTGCCACTGTTATGGGGAAACCAACCATTGAACCATACAAAATTGTAGTCGAGTAGACCTTGGTTTTCCTGAAAACAAAAAGAGAATGCAATTCTAGAACCAAAAGACAAGGACATAACCAAGAGACAGTGAGACATGTCCACCTGGCGGAGACTCAACTAGAGGATCGAAAACACATGGCGAAGAATCAAGAAACATCCAGACCACAAAACCACGAAACTACAAAACAGTGAGACATATCCACCTGGAAGCCGGACACCTTTGCATGAGGCCGCGTGTTAGGCCGGTGACTCCTTCGGAGCTGGCTCCTCCTCAATCCGGCAGGAAAATTGATACCAATCATCATCCTCTTCAAATGCGCCTTGTCCCTGAGCAGGTGGAGCTTCCTCAGTGCCTTCTGCATCCATCTGTTGCTCACAAGTGTCGTTCTGCCTCCTGCCTAATGCTTGTCCTCCTCACCTGAAGTGTCACCAGCTTTAGCCTTGCCATGCAGAGCCTTTCTGCTTTCACTTTGTTGCTTGTTGCTTGGGATGTTGATCTCATGACTACCATGCACTTCCCTACTCTACTTGTTGTAGTGATTTTAGGCCTATTTAAGGAACTATGGAAGTGAAATTGAGTGTTGTGAGGGGCGGGAAAAGGAGGAAGTGGAAAATCCGCAGAGCAAACAACATTATCCCTCCTACCTCTGCCACTTCTGGTATTTAGGTAGCGATGAGTAGGGTAAATGAGTGAGTTGGGCATCTCAATGGTTGAGTCCAGGGAATCAGAGGTGGAGCTGGTTGAAGCTTGCGAGCGGGTAAATCCTCCATGAGTTCCTCCAGGTCTACTGCACATGCGGTGCCTGAGGCGAGCCATGGCAGAATTGTGAGATATATTGACAACAGAGGAATTGGAGGAAAGGCAACGCTGAGTGTGAGCAGGGGTGGTCAGGCCTTGGTCTAGAAGACAGTGATTGGAATGCGAAAAATGGAAACCATTACCAAGATCCAGGCAAGAAAGAATTAGGTAGCGACTGCCTGTTGCAATTCTAATACACGGTTCAATGGCTTGCGGAGAACATACACCATGGAGAAGAGGAGGATTAAAAAACGATCTACAGGGGCCATGGTGTTGAGGGAGGTGAGATCGTCACAGATTTC
This sequence comes from Pinus taeda, assembly GCA_000404065.3. NCBI lineage: Eukaryota > Viridiplantae > Streptophyta > Pinopsida > Pinales > Pinaceae > Pinus > Pinus taeda. The sequence goes on along the minus strand of APFE031551598.1, from coordinate 28,058 downwards.
GGGGTCATTAATTATCGCCTGCAATGTGTTATTAATCCGTCTACGATAAGCTCTCAGGACAATGTAATTAGCCAGATGGCTCTCCATCCCACTGGCGGTTCGTCTTGTCACCTTAATTACCATTGTTGAAACCTGCATCCGGGTGCATTTCCTCTCCATTAGCACTTTCCTTTTGCACCAAATCATTGAAATCCTGCAATTGATGTGTGTTGGCTATAGTGCTAAGAGCTCCCACATGAAGAGTCTTACCACTATCAATGCCAATGTTTGCTAAGAAGTCTGCTACTTTGTTACCATTCCGATGAATGTGCTTGATGGTTACTGCTCGATGAATGAATAGCCATTGTTCAATCTGTTGCAACCTTTCCACCAATCTCCAACTGCTACCCACTTTGTGTGCTGGAGTTCCTTGTAAGATCTGATTGATCATATTAATTAAAATCTAAGAGTCCCCTTCAATTATGAGTGGGAAGAATCTATTGCTCTGAGCAAGGAGAAGTCCTTGCCATATTCCTTCTAATTCAACTGAGTTGTTTGTATCCCAACCAATTGACCCCATTAATGTTTGGAGAACATTTCCCTTGTGATTTTTGAATATTCCTACAAATCATGCTTTACTTGGATTTCCTTTTGATGCTCCATCAAAGTTGAGCTGTACCATGGGTGGTGGGGGTGGAGTCCATCTGTCAGGTGTAGCTCCAGATGGAGGGATTTTCCTTTGGTGGGCCTGCTTGTGGTTCCACTGAAGGTTCCAGTTCACCCATATATTTTGTTCCTGTGGAGTGGAGGGGAAATCATCATCAGGCCAAGTTTGGAGCATCAAGGTTTCTCGTATGTTTTGACATATGTTGTTCCATAGAACTTCTATAGGAGAGGAATGGTCCTTGAAGATGCGACTATTTCTCTCTTTCCAGATTGTCCACATGAGGAAACTTGGTATTAGGTTCCATAAGGCATTTAATATTTTGCTTTTATAAGGGTGAGGTGCCCAAGAGCGAATAGTGCTGGTGGAATTCTCCTTATTTCATCCATCTCTTTGACATCTGAAGCTGACTTTCTCCCAAAGTCGGGTTGCTAACAGACATGAGTTTAGGAGATTTTCCTTGGTTTCTTTTGTCTGTTTACAATTTGGGCAGATGGAAGGTCTGTGAAAACTCCGTTTCCTTAGATTATCCCAAGTAAGGATTATGTTTTGGCACAAAAACCAGAGGAAGGTGGAGATTTTTGGCCAAATTGGGGGATTCAAAACTTTGTTCCAGAGGTTATCCTTGATGGTATGGTCCCTTAGTATTATATGATATGCTTCTTGGGATGTGAAGGTTCCTCTCATTTCATAACCCCATCTAATGATATCTTTCTTATTAGAGTGGCGTATTTTCTTGTTTGAGAGTTTTGTGTCCATGCTATCTTTGATGGATTGCATGCCTTGCCCAAGAATGAGGTTCGAGCTTAGTCGTTGTCTGTAACCTTGGGTGTGAGCTGCCTCCCAAAGTTGATTTACTTTAATTGTCGGTTGCTCTACCCAATCCTGAAGCTAGTGGGGTTGAGTAGGTCCTTCAATTTGTGTCTTTGCTGCCAAGAGTCCTCCCAAAACCTCGCATTATCTCCATTCTTGATTTCCCAAAAGTTGTGTTGTTGAATTAGATCTTTATGTTGTTTGGCAGCATTCCAAATTAGAGAGCCTATGACAACTTCTTTGAGTTGAATTAAATCATCTACTGGTCTATTATTAGCATATTTAGCTATCCATAGGATTGCCCAAGGAGTATGTGGGTTCGAGATTCATTTCCACCAGATGCGCGCTCCCATGACCTCGTTGCTATGCTGAGGATCCCATAATCCAGTGCCTCTAGAATTTTTTGGGTGGCAAACTGTTTCCCACTTTACCAGAGCCCATTTTCTCTTTTGTTTCGTATTTCTCCATAAAAAATTCCTTTGAAGTTTTTTGATTGCTTTAAGAACCCATTTTGGTGCTCCCAATACTGAGAAAAGGTAGAGTGGCATAGATTGTAGCACCACTTTGATTAATACTAGGCGGCTCGCCATGTTGAGAGCTCTGAAGGTCCATGAAGAGATACAGGCTTCCAATTTTTCTAAGAGTATTTTGCAAGATGAGTGCTTTAAGGCAGAGGCTGTCATTAAAGCACCTAGATATTTTGAGGTTAGAGTTGCAATCGAGAAGCCCAGAATTCTGGCTATGGAGGATTGAGTGATGGAAGGTGTGTGAAAGAAAAAACCTTGGGATTTTGCTTTGTTAATGCAGGTGCCAGAGGCATCCGAAAAATCAGATAAAATGGACTTCAGTTTAAGGGCTTCTTGGACCGAAGGATGACCAAATAACATATTGTCATCCACGAATTGTTGGTGGGTGAAAGCAAGGGTATTTGGAAAAGAAAGGCCACGTAATTGTTGGGTATGAAGGGCATCTTTGATGTAATATCCAAGACCTTCCGCCATTATAACGAATAGAAAGGGTGAGAGAGGGTCCCCTTGTCAGATACCTCTGGATGGGTGGAAGGGGGTAGAAGGGATACCATTGACTAGAATTGAGAAGAAGGTAGAGGTGATGAGACTCATAATCCATCTAACCCATGGGGGGGTAAAGCCAAAGCCTAGCAACATTTTTTGAATATATTTCTAGCTTAAAGTATCGAAAGCTTTTGAGAGGTCGATTTTTAGGAGCATACCTGCCTTTTTGGACTGCTTTAAGGAGTGAATGATTTCATGAGTGAGAATAATGCCATCCATGATCTGCCTTCCTTGCACATATCCTGATTGCTCCAGTGATATAAGTAAGGGAAGCAAGGGCTTGAGGCGTGTGGCTATCACTTTAGAGACGATTTTATAAATGACATTGCATAATACAATAGGTCAGAATTCGTCTGGTGTCTGGCTTTGCTCCTCCTTAGGGATGAGGGCGATGAAGGTGGCATTCAAGGATGGAAGCATCCATCTGCTAACTCTGGAATCCTTGACTACTTGCCAGACTTCCTCCTTGATTAGATCCCAGAAGTTGTGAAAGAAGTCTGAAGTGAAGCTGTCTGGTCCAGGCACTTTCCCAACTTTGAGCTGTCGCATAGTTATCTCCACTTCCTGTAAAGATATAGGCCTGAGGAGGATTTGATTGTGTTCCTTAGTTACAATATTAGGAATATTCTTAGTGATTTTCTCTATAACTAGCAGCCGATCAATCTGCGGTTCCTGATGCACCATCCGAAAGTGGGTGAGGAGTTCATGTTCTATATCCTCATGCTTTTCTAGATGTTCCCCTTGTCGATTTTGGAGGTGAGTAATGCTGTTGTGCATTCTCCTTTGGATAGTGGTGTGGTGGAAGAACTTTGTATTGCGTTCGCCCTCTTTAAGCCATCTGATCCTCGACTTTTGTCTCCAAAGTATCTTTGCCTGCTTTGCTCTTTCTGAGATTTGCGTTTGTAGTTGGCATTCCTGTTCTGCTAGGGCTTCGGATCTGCCTTCAGCTATGATTCTCTGCTGTAATTTTTGCATTTCTTGTTCAAGAGCGTCTTGCGCTTGAAAGATATTACCGAAGGTAAAGCGATTCCACTGTTTTATATTTTCCTTCAGATTTTTTAGCTTTTGTTGGAGCTTATACAGTTTTGTGCCTTCTGGTGGATTGAAATTTTTCCATGTCTCTGTAATCAGGTTGTGAAAGTCTGTGTTATTCAGCCAAAAAGCTTCAAAGTGAAAGGGCCTACGAACATTGTCTCCCGGTCTTTGCCAGTGACGTCTAATAGGCCAATGGTCTGAGCCAGAGAGTGGCAAGATAGAGGCCGAGAGGTCCCCGCCAAGATGTATTATGTTGTCAGAGAGCAGGAATTTGTCTAACCGAGATGCTATTTGGTGGGCATATGCACATTTGTTGTCCCATGTATATACGCCATTATTGAATTCCATATCTATGAGCTTGTTGTTATGGATGTATAAAATTATAAAAATTAAGTAAATTATAAATTATTATTATTACTATTATTATTATTA
>APFE031551598.1:1624-14924 GCA_000404065.3 Pinus taeda | reverse complement strand
TACCGTTTATATATGTTCAGAACCTTTGTTTCATAGTTCCACACTATCAAAATATAACCATTTAAATACCTCATACTACATACCATTATTAACCATTTAATATTTAATTTAATATTATACAAAACTATAAAAACCTATTAAAATCATACAAAAAACCATTTTTTATACAGTTTATATATGATGGGAACCTTTCTTTCATAGTTACACACAATTTCCATGGGCAGTCCCAGAAATCATATGCAGTTCATGATCAAATTTGATAGTGAAAGTGTCATATTTTCATATTAATTATATGTTTGTAGATGTATTAATCTTATAATTGTTATAAAATAAAATAAATTTATATTTATATATAAATATTTGTGACTGATTAATATTTTAAAAACAAATTATTGTTTAAATAACTGTATTTATTTACATTATTTTAAAACGGTTTATATAAAAATTTCTCGCTAATTAAATAAAATTATTTAATTTATTTAAGATTTTTTATCATAGCTTATAGGTTTTCTTATACTGTAATATGAATTTTTTTCTATTGGGAAAGGATGTTGGGGAAGGGGGGACTAAGAAACATTTTGGATGAAAGAGATGTGGGATAATTTTACATCTAAAAATAATAAAATAATAGTAATATTGACAAATTTAAAAATACTAATAACAATAAAAAAAGAGTTAATGTCAGCGATAAATAAAATACTTCAATTTCTATCTTAATTTTACATAAATAATAAAATAATAATAACATTAACAAATTTAAAAATACTAATAACAAAAAAAGAAATCAATGTTAGCCATAAATAAAATACTTCAATTTCCATCTTAATTTTACATTAAATTTTATACAAAGAAATAAAGTAATTGAAAGTAAAAGAAATTTAATTTACTTTTTATTATCGAGGAGAAATGCAATATTATTGAGATACTAAATGATATGTAATTCATCTATCTTTAGTTGACATGTAACATTTAAAACAAAAAAGTGTTAATAACAAAAAAGTATTTTACTATCACTTGAATGTATATGAAATAATTTAATCAATTTTTATATTGTCTAAATGAAATTAAAAATAATTTAAATAATGTCTTACATTTTCACTTTCCATTGTGAAGGAAATGTGTAATTATTTCATTTTTAATATGGAATTGTAATATCCCCAGAATGTTGTAAATATTTTATTTATGATAGTAAAAACAAACTGAAGGATTGGTGTTATTATTTGTTTGAATTAATTAGTATTTTTATTTTATTTAAAAAATGAGAAATGATTCCTAGTGGTTGGAGATCATGTAACTTCTCAGGAAGGAAGTTAAAAGAAACAGTTGTTGGAACCCTAACTACCTCCCCTAACTATGCAAGGCTTCCACGAAAAGGAAGTGAGGGGAGGAAAAAGTTGTGTTGTAGAGACAAGCAGGGAAAAAGGGGGGGAAAATACTTGCTAAGTCTGGTGAGGACTAGATAGCAAGAGCGTGGTGCACAAGCAACTTGCAGAAGATTGAAGGTCTTGTGAACAAGCTAGGGGGGAGATTTGGTCCCAAAAGACAATCTCAAGGTCGGGAGGTGTGACTAGCTACAACCAGAAGTGACCTCTTCCTGTGGAGTTACTTAATTAAAAGCAACTCAGGTATGAGGTACCTTCTAGTAAATTTTTCATATGTTTAACTGAGTTAGAAGTGTCTTGCAAGTAGAAGGTTTTCTTTTAAAAGTATTTACAACTAATATACATTTATAGAAAGACCCAGATGCATTCAAAGTTTGATATTTCATAAAGATAGAGAGGAAAATATAGCTATCGAAATGAGATTTTCTCATTGTGGATTTGGTTATATTATATTTGGCTATTTTATATGTCTTCGACACCCTCTCACTGTGAATATAGTTCATATTACTTGTGGAAAATTCAGCACTGACAATCTTTGGAAACTAGAAGTACGACAGTTGTACTTGTAAAGAAATATTATTACAGTTCTGTTGAATGCAGGAATAAATAAGAAGTTATTGTTACAGTTCTGTGATGTACAGGAATAAATAGGAAATTATATCATTATAGTTCTTTAAAAAGCAGAAATAAACAAAACCATGTTTGGAGAACATGAAATAGGCCACTTGGGCTAAGTTGTACAAGTTTTTCAAAGAAAATATAGATAGATGAAAGTAATATAGGAAAACAGGACACCGTAGCTCTACATGCATGACCATATAAGAACTGATAGAGAACATTTGTTTGCATGAATGTCGTAATTAAATGAAATAGACTTAAACCCCGGAGTCACTTAGGATTTGAGGGATTTGAACCCTAGATGGACTTAAACAACTCCTAAGAACGACATCCTCAGTAAACCCTACCCATCATTTTAGAACTTCCCGAGGGGTAAAAACCACCTAGGAAAAATTTCCTGGAACCGACAACGAAGAGAAAATTCCATAGAGGGATTGGTATCTAGAGAAAAAAAAAAAACCTAAGCTCTACCTAGATATGTCTCTGATAATTTTTACACAAAATTACGCAGTATTATGTGAAACGATGAAAAGCCCCAAATACGATTTTCAAAGAAATTCTTTTATCTGACATTCAAAAATTATTTATAATGAACTGAATTTCATGCTAGTTCGAGGTCACATTTCGAGCCCGAGAACCATAAATCCATTGCAAAAAACCTCATTAAAACTGAACAGTCACAGAATAATAATCACGCGAGATTAAATGGAAGACCCACACAAGAACTATAATATGTAATGGATAAAAGAGTTCAAAACATGTGTACATTGTTCTAGTTTTGCACCAGAATAACTGTAATATAACCGAGAAATATTCTTACAGATTGTAGCTGAAAAACCCTTACATATTCCAAACGAATCAGTAAAAATCTAGACAGACCTATGCGACAAAGAGCTCAGGAATCGCAGTGGGAACGAAGCCCACTAGGATCTAGGCTCATGCAGAAAGAAACCTTAAAAACCCAGAGGGGAGTTCTCTGACTAACTTAGGAATAATTTCCCTAAAACCTTAACCATTCGGTGACTATATGCTAATAAATGAAAAATGGAAAGCCATTAAAATGTGGTGAGCCAAGAGCAGATGACAGACAAGGCCCGGAATGCTCTAGCCAGAAAGCACCAACTAGGTGAATCTTACCCTGAAGTCGTCGAAGCTCGACATTGAAGGAGCACCTCCCCAACTTGTATAACTAAGAGCCTCAAAGCTATAACCGAACATCCTGCGAGGTATATAAACCCACATGAAAACAATTAAAGCGACTGGTAAACATAATGCATTCAGCTAAGAATTGATAAGGCAGAAAAACAATAATCGGTTGCAAACATTAGGATTACCTGTAATAGACTTGTCCACCTCCAGACCATGAGTTTGGAACTATAAAGACGTCATTAACATAGTTATGAGTATCTAATCGAACGGAGCGACCAAAGGAAGGGCCGCATCAGAGCAAGCTCCACAAGAAAGCTACCTGAAAAATGAGGTTATTTCCATTGCAATCCAGAGAAGAGAAAAGTCCCTGGGATAGCGCCACCATAGGATTGCGAGGAGTGTGCTACACCGTTGATGAGGGCAGAGATTCTAAGGGGTGCAGCTGAGGTCGGACAGCCTGCTTGGGCCACCTACAGGACGGAGTAGTGGAGTTAATGTCAATCGCAGCAAGCATGGTATTCCATGTGATGGCATCAACATGAAAACACCATGGGTGTTGAGCAAAAATCCGCGTGGATTCCAACAATAAAACCAAACCATCACAGTAACTCCAACCAACTAATTAGCGAGGTCAAAAGACATTAATTCGTTTAATATTACCATGGGTACTGTAGTATGAACTAACAATAAAGTCGTAGCAGCGTTTATACATTGAAATGGGTGCAGCCATCGAGCTATGTATTGTACAATAATTAGTTTTCTTTTTAATGTGACTATATATTTAGTAAATTAATATGGTAGCGACATTACAAGTGGTATCAGAGCCAAGCTACAAAATTGCGGCCTCTGGCAAGTATATACAATGAAATTAAGCAGAACATGTGTCATTCTTGTTTTCCTCAACCAACATAAAAAAAAAATATTGTGCTAATTATTTCTTTGTGTTCAGTCAACAACAGATTATGAGGAGAATGGACAGCTTCCCACACAGAAACGTGACTGGACAGGGACCTGTAACAGGCCCTGAAACTAACCCTGAGATATGGGTATAGCTAGGAGAAGGGACATGCAACACGAATCTAATGATATTAGAGACAATCCAGGAACTGGAAAATGAGATGGCCCGCTTACGGGAAGATAATACGAGATTAAATATGCAACAAGAAAGGATCATGAAAATTCTGTCTGATAAGTAGAATCAGCGCTCACTAAATCCCAGTCCTGAATGGTCACGAGTGTCAGAAGAACAAGGCTATCACACAGATCCAGAAGAGTCAAAAGGAAGGGAAGAGAATCGAGAGGAGAAGTTGAATAATGCCTCCGAGCACCAGACATCGAAAAGATAGTGGGTAGAATTATAAGGGGAGTTCAGGAAAATAAAACTACCACACTTCAATGGAGAGCAGGAGGAGGCAGTCGAAGCTTGGTTGATTAACATGAACAAATATTTTCAATTATACGAATACGATCACAATCTCAAGGAAAGGTTGGCCATTTTCCAACTGCAAGGAAAGGCCACCCTGTGGTGGGAAGAAGTCAAGATCGTATGGGGGGTAAGTGAATAGAATATAACTTGGGAAAAAATTCAAAATTACTTCAAGGAAAGATACTTGACTGAGCAGTTTTATGATGAGAAAGCAAGGGAATTCCATGATCTGCGACTTGGACAACAAACCATGGATGAGTTTATCACCCTGTTCACTTCGTTGCTCCGCTATGTGCCTTATATACGAGAGGAGAAGGCTAAGGTATAGTGGTTCGTTAGTAGTTTACCTTTGGCAATGAGGGAGAGAATTGAGTTTGACAACCCAAAAACGATGGATGAGGTGACATGAAAAGCCAGGATTTGTTATCAACAAAGTAAGCAGAAGGGAGAAATTGTAGGAAAGAGGTGGGTTGATAAGCGTGGTAATAAGGTGATTGGGAAATCTAAAGGAAACCATGGCAATGTTAATAAAGGATTTTCCAAACGGCAGAATAACATAAATCTGCAAAGGAATACACTCAAATTAAAGCCACCCAATGAGTCTAGAATCAACGAACAATCTAGAAAAATCAACAATGAAGGGACAACAAGACCCCCAGTACAATGCTGGGGTTGTGGAGGGCCTCATTATGTTAAAAACTATCCTCATTGGAAAGGAACTAAATAGGTTTCACAAATCCATGAAGCATCTACAGTTGGTGATGTGGGCCGGAGTCTACCAAGAATTAATGCTACTCTAGAGGATCGACAAGTAGACTACCAACCGACTATGGTGGAGTTTGAAGGTAAGATCTTTGATTATATTGTAACTGTTTTAATTGATCCTGGAGCTACATTAAGCTATATTAGTCCTAAAGTTGTGGAACAATGTAAACTTTCAACTGTTAAGTTTAAGGACCCTTGGCTAGTACAGCTAGCAACAGGGGCAAAAAGACGTGTGTTGGCTAAGGTAAATAACTGCCCCTTGAAGATAACAGGTCAACCAATGATGGCAGATCTAAACATGCTTCCCCTTGGTTCGTATGACGTGTTGATAGGCATGGACTGGCTGGAAAAGCGTTGGTCCATTATAAACTGTAAAACAAAAACTATCTGCTAAAACGATGAACTTGAGAAAGAGCAGGAAATGCAAGGCATTCAGAGACCTGTGCAGATTTGGCCAATAACTGCCTCTCAATTGGCAAAATGTATCAGAAAAGGATGTCAGATTTATGCCATCCAAGTGGGATATGCCAACACAAAAGATAAGACTGCTACATTGGAGAGTATTCCAGTAATACGAGAATTTGCAGATGTGTTTCCGGAGGACATACCAGGACTGCCACCCAAAAGAGACATAGACTTCACTATCGAATTGGTGCCAGGAGCAACCCCGGTATCCTGAGCTCCTTACTAGATGAGCACGCCAGAATTAACTGAATTGAAAATGTAGTTGCAAGAGCTATTGGATAAAAATTACATCCGCCCCAGCATGTCGCCATGGGGAGCCCCTATGTTGTTCGTTAAAAAGAAGGATGGGACCCTTCGAATGTGTATGGCTTATCGTCAGTTGAACAAATTGACAGTCAAGAATAAATACCCATTACCCCGTATTGATGAACTTTTTGATCAGGTAAAAGGGGAAATGGTATTCTCAAAGATTGACTTGCAATCAGGGTACCACCAAATCAGAATTAAAGAGGAAGACATAGCCAACACTGCCTTTAGAACACGATATGGACACTACGAGTTTGTGGTGTTACCATTTGGGTTAAACAATGCCCCCGCAATCTTTACGTGCTTGATGAACAACATATTCCATCAATATCTGGACAAGTTTGTGTTAATTTTTATTGATGATATATTGATATATTCTCGGAATATGGAGGAACACAAGGAGCACCTCAGGGTAGTATTACAAACCCTCCGAGAACATAAATTATACACTAAATACAATAAGTGCAATTTCTTTAAGGAACAGATTCAGTACTTGGGGCATATAATTACTAAAGAAGGGATCGTTGTGGATCCCGAGAAGATAAGAACCATAATGGAGTGGCTAGTGCCCAAAGATGTGGTAGACATCAGATCCTTCATGGGTCTAGCAGGGTACTACAGGCAGTTTGTGGAAGGATTTTCGAGGGTGGCGTACCCCATCACTTCCTTGTAGAAAAAGGGAAAAGCTTTTAAATGGACAGCATAATGTCAAAAGAGTTTTGAGCAACTCAAGCATCTGCTCACCACTACGCCTATACTAAGCATATCTGATCCGGGCAAGGACTATGTGGTGTGCACAAATGCGAGTAAGGAAGGGGTAGGGGGAGTACTTATGCAAGAAGGAAAGGTAATCGCCTATGTGTCTAGGAAATTAAAAGAACATAAGCAGAAATATTATGCTTATGATTTTGAATTGACAGCTATGATCCACGCATTGAAGATGTGGCACCATTATTTAATGGGTAAAAAGTTTTTGCTACTAACGGACCATCATAGTCTGACTAGCTATTTTATTTAGCCTACTTTAAATTCTAGGTAGGCACGGTGGGTAGATTTCTTAAGTGGTTTTGATTTTGAGATTAAGCATCTAAAAGGGAAGGAAAACAGGGTGGTGGACGCTTTGAGTCAAAAAGTACAATGCCTCTACGAGATTTCTTGCAGCGAAGGACGAAGTACCTTTGATGAAGTGATTAAAAAGGCAGCAGAACAAGATTTAAGATATCAACAAATAGGACAACAAGCTCATAATTCAACCAGCAAAGAAAATCAACAAGGATATACAATGGATGCTGCTGGCTTGCTGAAATATAAAGAAAGGTTGTATGCGCGCAACAAAAACAACATTAAAAGCTTGATTCTAGATGAATTTCACAAAAGTCATTACGTTGGGCACTCGGGATATCAGAAAATGATTACTGCACTTCGAAAGGAATACTTTTGGCCAAGAATGAAAAAAGATGTAGCAGAATATTTAACTCGTTGCCTGGAATGCCAACAAGTTAAAGCAAAACACTAGCACCCTATTGGGTTATTACATCCGCTACCAATTCCAGAATGGAAATGGGAAACCATTTCTATGGACTTCATCACATGATTACCCAAGTCAAAAAGAAACAACGATTCCATCATGGTAGTGGTGGACAAGCTAAGTAAATCAGCTTATTTCATACTGGTACAGTCTACCTACAGAGCGGTGAAGATTGCTCATATTTGTATGCAAAATATTTTTAAACTGCTTGGGTTACCAAATACTATAATCTCTGACCGTGATGTAAAATTTACGTCAGTCTTTTGGAGAACCCTGTTTGAGGAATTGGGGACGCAGCTAAACTTCAGTAACGCGTACCATCCTCAAACCGATGGACAAATGGAATGGGTGAATCAGGTGGTAGAAGACATGCTAAGGGCATATGTAATGCATCAACCATCTAAGTGGGAAGATTACCTGCATTTGGTTGAGTTCACATACAACAACAGCTATCATACATCCTTGCAGATGAGCCTGTTTGAAGTGTTGTATGGACAAAAATGATGCACACCCTCAAGTTGGGGAGGACTAGAGGACAAGTTGATGTTGGGCCCCAAAATTCTTAAGGAAATGGAGGAGATGGCCAGGAAAGTTTGGACAAACTTAAAGGCCGCTCAAGATAGGCAAAAGAATTTTGCCGACCGGAAGAGGAATTTTAAGGAATACCAAGTAGGAGATCATGTATATGTGAGAATTCGAGCAAAAAGGAGCATATTACAATGGAGTGGGAGCACCAAATTGGCACCCCAATTTTGCAAACCATTTCAGATCTTGGCAAGAGTTGGCCCGGTGGCATACTAGCTTGCTATGCCAAGTCATATCCAAGTCCACAACATATTCCATGTGTCAGTGCTTAAAAAATGCGTCTATGATCCTAAGCATGTAATCATTTGGCAGGATATTAAGGTAAGAATGTGTCCTAGGTAGGCCAATTGGATTTGTTGACTAAGGAAAAATTGACTTAAATTATTGCATGTTTCAAGTTGAATTGGAAGGAAAAATCTTGGTCAAGCCACTAAGTATACTAGATCAGAGAGAAGTAATGCTGCGAAAACGAGTCATCACCCAGGTTAAAGTGCAATGGCAGCACTTTGGGCCAGATGAGGCCACCTGGGAGGATGAACAACTCATGAGAGAAGTTTATCCTAGATTGTTTGCAGCTAGAGAACATCGGGATGATGTTCGATTTCAGGGGGGGAGATGTAATACCCCATAATGCTGTAAATATTTTATTTACCATAGTAAAAACAAACTGAAGGATTGGTGTTATTATTTGTTTGAATTAATTAGTATTTTTATTTTATTTAAAAAATGAGAAATGATTCCTAGTGGCATGAGATCATGTAACTTATGAGGAAGGAAGTTAAAAGAAACAGTTGTTGGAACCCTAACTACCTCCCCTAACTGTGCAAGGCTTCTAGGAAAAGGAAGTGAGGGGAGTAAAAAACCGTGTTGTAGAGACAGGCAGGGAAAAAGGGGGGAAAATACTTGCTAAGTCCGGTGAGGACCAGATAGCAAAAGCGCAGTGCGCAAACAACTTGCAAAAGACTGAACGTCTTGTGAACAAGCTAGGGGGGAGATTTGGTCCCGAAAGAAAATCTCAAGGTTGGGAGGTGTGACTAGCTACAACCAGAGGTGACCTCTTCCTGTGGAGTTACTTAATTAAAAGCAACTCAGGTATGAGGTACCTTCTAGTAAATTGTTGATATGTTGAACTGAGTTAGAAGTGTCTTGCAAGCAGAAGGTTTTCTTTTAAAAGTATTTACAACTAATATACATTTATAGAAAGACCCAGATGCATTTTATTTACAGAGTTTGACATTTCATAAAGATAGAGAGGAAAATATAGCTGTCAAAATGAGATTTTCTCACTGTGGATTTGGTTATATTATATTTGGTTATTTTATATGTCTTCGACACCCTCTCACTGTGAATATAGTTCATATTACTTGTGGAAAATTCAGCACTAACAATCTTTGGAAACTGGAAGAACGATAGTTGTACTTGTAAAGAAATATTATTACAGTCCTGTTGAATGCAGGAATAAATAAGAAGTTATTACTACAGTTCTGTCATGTGTAGGAATAAATAGGAAAACATATCATTACAGTTCTTTAAAAAGTAGAAATAAACAGAACCACGTTTGGAGAACATGAAATAGGCCACTTGAGCTAAGTTGTACAATTTTTTCAAAGAAAATATAGACAGATGAAAGTAATATAGGAAAACAGGACACTGTAGCTCTACGTGCATGACCATATAAGAACTGATAGAGAACATTTGTTTGCATGAATATCGTAATTAAATGAAATAGACTTAAACCCCGAAGTCACTCAGGATTTCAGCGATTTGAACCCTAGATGGACTCAAACAACTCCTGAGAACGACATCCTCAATAAAACCTACCCATCATTTTAGAACTTCCTGAGGGGTAAAAACCCCTAGGAAAAATTTCCTGGAACCGACAACGAAGAGAAAATTCCATAGAGGGATTAGTATCTAGAGAAAAATAAAAACCCTAAGCTCTGCTTGGGTATGTCTCTGATAATTTTTACACAAAATTACATAGTATTATGTGAAACGATGAAAAGCCCCAAATGCGATTTTCAAAGAAATTATTTTATCTGACATTCAAAAATTATTTATAATGAACTGAATTTCATGCTGGTTCGAGGCCACATTTTGAGCCCGAGAACCATAACTCCATTGCAAAAACCTCATTAAAATTGAACAGTCACAGAATAATAATCACGCGAGATTAATTGGAAGACCCACACAAGAACTATAATATGTAATGGATAAAAGAGTTCAAGACATGTGTACATTGTTCCAGTTTTGCACCAGAATAACTATAATATAACCGAGAAATATTCTTACAGATTATAGCCGAAAAACCCTTACATATTCCAAATGAATCAGCAAAAATCTAGACAGACATGTGCGATAGAGAGCTCAGGAATCACAGTGGGAATGAAACCCACTAGGATCTAGGCTCATGCAGAAAGAAACCTAAAAAACCCAGAGGGGAGTTCTTCGACTAACTTAGGAATAATTTCCCTAAAAACCTAACCATTTGGTGACTTTATGCTAATAAACGAAAAACGAAAAGCCATTAAAATGTGGTGAGCTGAGAGCAGATGACAGACAAGGCCCAAAATCCTCCAGCCAGAAAGCACCAACCGGGGTGAATCTTACCCAGAAGCCGTCGAAGCCTAACACTGAAGAAGCGCCTCCCCAACTGGTATAGCTGAGAGCCTCAAAGTTGTAACAGACATCTTGTGAGGTATATAAACCCACATGAAAACAATTAGAGCAACTGGTAAACATAATGCATTCAGCTAAGAATTGATAAAGAAGAAAAACAATAATTGGTTGCAAACATCGGGATTACTTGTAATAGACTTGTCCACTACCAGACCATGAATTTGGAATTATAAAGACGTCATTAACATAGTTCTGAGTATCCAGTCGAACAAAGCAGCCAAAGGAAGGGCCACATCAGAGCAGGCTTCACAAGAAAGCTGCCTAAAAAATGGGGTCATTTCCATTGCAATCCAGAGAAGAGAAAAGTCCCTGGGATAGTGCCACCGTTGGATCACGAGGAGTATGCTACACCGTCGATGAGGACGGAGATTCCAAGAGGTGCAGCTGAGGCCGGACATCCTACTTGGGCCACGTACAGGACGGAGCAGTAGAGTTAATGTCAATCGCAACAAGCATGGTATGCCATGTGATGGTAGCAGAATGAAAACACCGTGGGTGTTGAGCAACAAGCCGCGTGGATTCCAACAATAAAACCAAACCATCACAGTAACTCTAGCCAGCTAATTATCGAGGACAAAAGACATTAATTCGTTTAATATTACCACGGGTACTGTAGTACCAATTAACAATAAAGCCGTAGCAACGTTTATACATTGAAATGGGTGCAACCATCGAGCTATGTATTGTACAGTAATTAGTTTTTTTTAATGTGACTATATATTTAGTAAATTAATATGGTAGAGACATTACAGGAATTTATGTACAATATTTAAAAAACATTAATAACAAAATAAATCAAATATTTTAATATGCATGTTGGGTAAGTGATTTTAATACAGAGTGTGTGTTTTCTTTATTCTATAAATTGACATGTAATATTTAAAAAAATATTAATAAAAAATAATTCAATCTCTAAATGGAGAGAAATAAAGATGTAACATTTTAAAAATATATAATAACAAAATAATTTTATATATTATACAAATCAAGTGAAATTAAAATTTTCTTATAGTTAAAACATTATATTGGTGTGTTGTTCAAAACCAAAATAGGTCTACCTTTGCTCCAGATCTACCAAGAATCAAGATGAATCAAATCCCTGAGGGTGCAAATATTTCTTCAAGTTTTCCACTCAAAAAGTGGTTTGCATCTTGAGATATTCGTTCCCACTGGGTGCTTAGTAGATCGAGAGTTAAGATGGATCTATGTTGGTTACTAACATAAATCATCATTATTTATTTATTTTTTAATATGACTTGCATATCATGATTTTTTTTATTTTTTTTTAATTAATAAAAGTAAAATTACATTATAACAAATTGAATTTATTAGAATTACTCTCTTTATTATTATTCTTATTTTTTTACTTTTTACCTCTAAGCCTACATTATGTTTGACTATAATTATTTTTTGTTGTAATGCTATACCATCACCCAATAACATAATTTTTTTGGTAAATTCCAATGCTTTGTATTAATCATTCAAGACAAAGACACATGGATAAACTTATGTGGGCCAAGGGAGTTCCAACTGATGAAACTTCACCTCTTTCACAGAGATCCAGATAACTAAAAGCATACTCACTTATAGATTTCACACTGCCTAGTTGGGCTTACACAAAAACCACCAAATCGACATAGACAAAACATAAGACATAACATACCCACATCGACATCTAGACAACCATAACTAGATCTCATGATTTGTAAAGCAGGAATCCTAATTCCTCATTGAGCCAACAAAAAACAAATGCTTGCTAGGACTAAAACACACTATTATGACAAACATTTGAGTCATGACACTATACGTCATCATTATCCCACTGAAGAGATACCTATGTTGGACTAAAAAGGAACATCAAAACTGTCACTTAGGAAGACGTCCTCCATAATATAGTTTAAACCTTTCACTCTTAGTCCTTGTTGAGATTGCAACAAGATGATGGAGCTTAGTGGAAAGAAGTCACCTTCACTAACTGGGCCCGCAAGCTATTTTTGGCGCAAAGTCTATTTTTAGACATATGGATCATGGTCTATGAGTTGCAGGATGCTATTTTTGGATGATTGGTCAAGTTGGTAAAAATAGATGGACCTCTATTTTTAGACATATGCGCAGAGTCTATTTTTAGACTGCCAGGCTAAAAATAGAACAATCGAATATTATTAACTCTTAATAATATTTGGACTATAAACATTATCTTATTCTCTTGGAGCACTTCAGTTCGAGCTACGGATGTGGCACATGTAGCTGCCAGAAGGAAATGTGTGGTTCTTATGGGTTACTTGAGCTATTGCATGGAGGACTTCAGTGATTGAATTCTGTGGAGTTGGATTAGGAGTTGATGGAGTTGTGTTCAGTTTGACTTAGTTGAACTAGTTGTAGTTAGTCTAACTGGAA
>APFE031551584.1:0-93043 GCA_000404065.3 Pinus taeda | reverse complement strand
ATGGGTAATACTGCCTCTAAACCGTAAACCAGTTGAAAGGGAGTAAAACCTGTTGATGTTTTGACTGAGGTTCGGTACGCCCAAAGCACTGAAAATAACATGTTATGCCAATTCGAACTATGAATCCCAATGATTCGTCGAATCATGGTGACTAGAACTTTGTTGATTGCTTCAACCAGACCATTTTCCTGTGGGTAATATGGAGTGGAACTATCATGACCCGGGCCAAGTTGATCTGTAAGTTCAGTCATCATGATGTTTCGAAAATGACTCCCATGGTCAGTGATAATCGCTTAAGAAACACCAAACCTAGCAATCATATGATTGAACACGAAAATCGCTACAGTTTTAACGTCTTCCGAAAATGTAGGCATCGCCTTGGCCCACTTAGTAAAATAATCTACCGCAAGGATGATATACGCATGCCCCCCAGCCGAGTGAGGGTTACATGTAATAAAATCGATACCCCATTTTGCGAATGGACCAACGACAATGATAGGGTGGAGAGGAGCAGGTGGAGCATGCATCTTACGATAAAAAATTTGGCAATTGTGGCATTTCTGGACTGTAGTGATACAATCTTTGAATAAGGACAGCCAGAAATAGCCAGCACGCAAGATCTTTTGGGCTGTGGCATACCCAGACATATGACCGCCACACGCTCCAGAGTGACAGTCATTAAGAACCTTTTCAGCCCCGTCATGAGTAAGACAACGGCGGAAAACGGAACCCACCCCATGACGATAAAGAGTATCTCCAATAATAGTGTAAGGTTGGGATTGGAATTGCATTTTACGGCGCTGAGATCATGAAATGTCAGGCCAAAAAGATTGGGTCTGGAGATAGACAATGATATCTCCATACCATGGATCAACAATGCTGATAAGGAACAAGGGTTCATCTGCAATGGTTTCTTCCGCCACATGTTCGGTATCAGCACGTGGGAAGTCACACATCAATTCCGCAAAAGCTGAAGACTTCTTTGACTTGGCCTTCTCAAATTCCAAGTCAAATTCCTGCAAGATGACAATCCATTTGGAATACTTGACCCCTAGCAATTGTTTAGTCAAAATGTATTGCATAAGGTTACAGTCAGAAATGACTGTGGTTTTGCGTAAAAAAATGTAATGACGAATCGTTGAACAGCTTGGACTGTAGCTAAGGCCAGTTTCTCCACATGTGAATATTTGAACTTAGTCGGAGTTAGAGTCCGACTAAGATAATAGATCACATGTTCACTTTCGAAATCATCATGTTCAACTAAAACCATCCCAATGGTGGAATGGGAAGCGGCGAGGTACAAGAAGTAATCCTGGTTGTAGTTGGGAGGATGCAATAATGGCGCATGGGTCAGCGCTTATTTAAGTGCATCGAAAGATTTGTCAGCTATATCGTCCCAAAAGAATGGAGTGTTCTGTTTCGACAACCGGGTGAAACCTTTTGTAATCTTGGCATAGTTAGGAACGACGTAAAAAGTTTGTTTTCCCTTGCAAAATCTGGAGTAGGCGAAGAGTCAAAGGAGGTGGTAACTTGACGATGGCTTAGACCTTCGAAGGATTGACACGAATGTCAGCTTTGGATACAACAAATCCCAGTAAAAGACCTGTTTCTATACAAAAAACACACTTGTGCGGATTCAGCCTAATCCGATAATGACTACATCTCATAAAAATTGCTCGTAAATGAGTGAGATGGTCGACTCTACGTAAAGAATGGGCTGGTAAATCATCAAGATAAGGTTGCACAATGTGCTTGATGTCATGAAACGCATAAGACATAGCCCTTTGAAAAGTTGCTCCGACGTTCTTCAATCCAAAAGGTAACTTGCAATAAGCAAATGTCCCCCATGGACAGATGAATGCCATTTTTGGTTGATCAACAGGTAGAATGTTAATTTGATTGTAACCGGAAAAGTCATCCATAAAGGAGAAAATTTCACTGTCGGCACAATCATCGATAATTTGATCGATATAGGGTGTTGGATAATTGTCCTTGGGACAAGCACGATTGATATCCCTATAGTCAATACATATTCTTATTGTCCCTTATTTTTTAGTAGCCGGAACAATATTCGATACCCAATCCATCAAAGGAATTGGATAAATGAAACCTGCTTTAAGTAATTTCTCAACTTATGTTTTGATGGCAGTAGCTTTTCATGGGTGTATCTGACGCAAACGTTGCCGGACGGGTTTAGCATCCGGGTAAGTTTTGATCTCATGAACAATGATTAAAGGATCAATTCCTGGCATTTCCTCATAGGACCAGGCAAACACGTCATGGAATTCTTGAAATAGGGCTTTATATGTTTTGACTTCAATGTTTGTACAAGAAGCGCATATGTGAATGTTTTCAACAATCCCAGGTTTCACTGAAATGTCGATAGGAATCGTTCGAGAAATATTAGCTAAATTTTGTTCAGAATCAGGATGTTTCAATGGATTATGCGATTCTTTGACATATTTAGCGGTAAAAATAGAGGAAAAATCATTTTCAAAATGATCAATCTCAGGTAAAAACGAAGATCGATGATGAAGATATTCCCATGGTAACGCATCAACAGACAACAATTCCCGAATTTGCTCATCGGTGTGAACGGTTTCAGAAAAAATTGTTGAATCTGAGGTTGAGATTGAAAGTGATTCTCCATGGATCTCATTCACTAGATCAATATTGGTTAAATTTGAGTCGGAAAACGAATGTACAGCCTGATAAGCGACTTCAAAGGGACTCAAAGGCATGGCACCCCCAAGAGAATCCACCTCAGAATCGAATGGAACGATCCAAGGATCGTCAAGAACAATGGATTCTGATGAAATCATATGAATAGTCGTGAAAGGAGACGGTACGTTGGGAGGAGGAAATGAAAAAGTTCCGAGTAAACCCGAATCTTTAACTAATCCTACCCCAACATCCTTATAAGGGATAGCGGTTTTACCAACATGTTGAATACTCCCATCAAAGGATGGGTCGGACGAAAAGTAATTTAACTGATCTATTGTGACGATATTTCCATTATGTGGAAATTTAATAAGCTGAAAGACCGATGAAACAACAGCAGCCATGGCATAAGACCAGCTACAACCCAAAAGAGGGTTGTAATTTAAAGGGGCATCAACCACTTCCACATATAGATTAACAGTTTTTCCTTCAACCGCTATAGGTAAGTCCTGCAAAATTCCATAAGGATGAAACCCTCGGCCATCAAAGGCCTTCAGAATCGTCGGGGATTGATTAAGTGTAGGACAACCAAGGGTTTTCCAACACTGTATCGACATAATATACGTTGAAGCTCCCTCATCAAAGACAGTCCTAAAGCAAGGTTTGTTTTTGACTAACACTGAAATCTGGAAAGCCATTTGATGAGGTAAACGAGGTGTATTATTTTCTAAATCTAAGACTATGAGGTTTGAGTCCTGAAGATCAACAGCTCCTATAGCCGACAATAGCATTTTACGCTATGCTGGACAAGATTGTAGCACTTCCAAAGCCAACATTGCTGAAGGGGAAACAACTAAATCTTCAACAATGTTATAGTTCTGAGCAGCTCCCACATGTGGATTGAAAGCTGACTTTCGAAGTATATCATTAGTGGGCGGTTTGATTACTAAGTCGAGATTTGGTTTCTCGATCTATAGTGGATCGGAACCAGACGGAGCTGAGGTTGATGGATTGGAATTAGAAGATTTTGCTTCCTTACCACCAATAGGACTCTTACTTCCATAGTCTTGCGATCGTGTCGTAATCCTTACATGTGACATCATCATTATGGGCTCTTCTGAGGCACTAGAGGAAGAACATATCATCTTACTGTTTTGACTCGGAAAAGGATCCTTCAAAACAGCAGGTGTTTGCGAACCTTTGACGATTTTCGCAACCTCGGCACGATGTGGAAAATCTCTTGTAAAATGATCCTCATCACAGATGAGACAAGGATAGCGATTTTTACATTTCTCGTCAGTAGATTCAGGTTTATCGGATTTCTCCTTCGAGTTTTGCTTATTCTTCCTCTTGCCTTCTTCTTACCATTAGATTTTGATTTGGTCGTAGATGATTCTACGACATGGACATCGGCAGAAATTTCAATTGAAGACTCTCCCTTCGGGCAATCTGGTAAAGTTATGATAGGAGAAGAATTCTTGGAGGATTTCTTCTTACTCTTGGTATTAACAGTACCAATCATACCATCAGCGGCATGAGACCCTGAGGGAGGTGCAGTTATTTGATTTTGTTTCGGAAGGTCAGGGATTTTCTCATGTAAAGTACCTAACTGCGTATAAACTAAGTCAAGGTACTGAGCTTGAGTAATTACTTGCTCTTCGGTAACTACTCCTGCCTTGGCTACATCTTCAGTTATTTTAGGTAATAATGATTTTACAAACCATTCTGCCAAAATTTGGTCCGGGATAAAAAATTTCACTAAACGACGTCGACGTCGCCATTCATGGATATGGTCTGAAATATATGTGGACGTCAAATGTTTTAATGAAGTTAATAATTCTGTTCCATTGTCATATCGGACTGGCAGCTGAAAATGAGTAAGGAAGGAAGTGGCTAACTTACTAAAATTGTAAAAAGAGCCTCGTTGCAACTCAATGTACCACTTGGCTGCAAGGCCAATCAAAGTGCGTTGAAAAAGACGAAGACAAATTGAATCATCTATAATGGAATTCGATGCACATCAGAGATGGTAAGTTATCACATGATTAGACGGATCTTCTCCTGACTTCCCTCAAACTTTGGTATGTCACTGGGCAACTTATTCGGCATTGGTGGCCAAAACGGAATATAATTAATGGGATCGTTCGTAAGGCGCGACAAGTCAGGTAAATCCAAAGTTGCTATAAACGGTAACTGATGGTTCAGATCCCGAAAACTTGGGGTCCGAAGACCAGCCCCAAGAGGAGGATATCTAGGATAACTTGGTATCGGATTTGCATTTGGGATATTATATACTCCTGGAAAACCAGGATTAGCTGGACCATATTGGGGTTGTTGAGGTTGTTGATAAGTATACTCAGGGTACGGTTGATACTGATAAGCCGGGTTCTGCACAGCAGGGCCGAATTGGTACTGTCCCTGGTACGGTTGATAAGTAAATTGGGGTTGACTTGTGACAACCGTACTAGGCCCAAGTTGTCCTACAGGCATCGAAACCAGAGTCTGGATTGTAGGTCCGGACAGAGGTAAAGAGACATGAGGAGTTGATACAGGAGTAGTAGAAACTGGAGTTGTTGATACTCTAGAAATAGGTGGAGTGGATTGAACAGAGGCCGCAGTAATTGCAGCAGACGTTTGGGACGGAGTTCGAGGTGAACTAGGCCCAGACTGATGAGCTACCCCAGGTGTAGAAGTTTAAGTAGTAGGCTGGACAGGTTGCTGGGGTGAACCAGTAATCAAAGGTTGTCCAGATTGAGATGACAACTTCACACTGGGTCGCAGAGTCTATTGATCCCACACCACGTTCATTCTGGGGTATGGACCCATAACAGGTTGAGCTTATTGAGGACAAAACCAGGTTGAGTGTAAGGTTGATAATTATACGGTACATTTCCCAGTCCTTGAAAAAATGATTGACTTGAAGGTTGGAAACCTTGAGGTTGGTATTGACCTTGAGGTTGGTACTGACCTTGCGGTCGGTACTGACCTTCAGGCTGGTACTGACCTTGAGGCACATACTGATACTGGGGTTGACCTTGAGGTACGTATTGGTACTGGGGTTGACCTTGAGGAAAATACTGTCCCATAGGGATATACTGTCCTTGAGGTTTCCCCCCAGGCAATAATGGACTACCTTGAGGTTGCCCCCTAGGCGGTATTTGAGTACCTTGCGGCTGCCCCCCATACGGTATTGAACTACCTTGAGGTTGTGGGTTAGGAGTAGTACTAGACATCATAAGAATCTCTTCGACACTTAACGGTTTAGTTCCGTTATTACCAGGAGATACTGCATATTCGATGGGTTGAGGAGATGCTCCTGAAAACGTACCAGATAAAGACTGATACCCAGGAAGAACAGAAGGACCGCCATGTAAAAACGTTTCTGGCGTCTGAGAAAACAAGGTTGACTGTCTCGACATATTCAAAGGAGGATAATAACCTTTGGGTGTTGGATGGAAAGGAAATCGAGGTGGTGAAGACGCGAGACCTGGATTTTCTAAAAAATTAGTCAACGAAATATACCAAGCGTCACCTTTAATGGGACTGTAGAAAATGGATTCACGCTCCCTAAGTTTGATAGCTGGTTGATTTCAGGGATGCTTATACCTTCATTCGGACTCGAACTTACAATTTCTTCTATGGAAATGAGTCCAAAAGGAAGATTCAGGGTAATGATATTTTCTACCCTGGGTGAACTAGGACCACTATCTTAGTGTCAGTCTTTCCAGCCTTCCTCCAGTGATCAAATATGTTCTTACAAAGTGATTCTGAAGTGTCAAGGTCAAATTCTGTCATTTCAGTGAGTCTTCAAGCAAAATTTGGTCACCAGGCATTAGGTCTAGGGTTTTCTCTCACTCTTTTCAAAGTTGCCCAAATGCCAATCTATGTCACTATTTAGCTGAGACTATCATCATTCATAGGGTTTTCATTATCATGTCAGGTTCCATTGGGTCATTTCACACCTTGTTCATGCTTCAGTTGCGCCTAGGTAAGGTCATTTCCCTCTCCTAGGGTTTTGAAGGCAATTTCTCTTGGACCGTCAAATCATCGGCAAAACTTGTTTCCTGATGTTCATACACCTTCCCCTATCTTTCATGTACCTTATCAAACACTTCCCATCACTGAGATTCCCCAAATTCTTCATTTTCGCACAAACCCTAGTTTATAGCTACAACCTGGCAATTTTCTAGGTTGGGCCTGTGTTTTTCCCTTTTTGACCCCTTCCCCTCACTCAATCTCTGATATTCCACTTTCCCCTCCTTCCTAACATCCCTCCCTACTTCCAAAAATTTCCCCAATAATTTAGAAGCCCCTTATCCCCCTCATTTTGCTTCATTTCGACAAAATTCCTTGTTTCACACATCGGGATAAGTTTCACTCAAATGGTGTTTCAGAGCAATAAAAGATGAATTTGAGAAAACTGAGAGAGGTTTTTGTCCACAACATGCCAAAGAAGAAAAACCTCCTTCACTTTTTGCACAGATGTCATGGTTTTAGATAAATATTAAAATTACAATCGCCAGATCCAAGGAGGTTAGCCAAGGCACTAAAACGACAGAAAAGGCCCGATCCACTCCAACTTTTCGCCAAAGCCTCTTTGACTGAGCATGGTACTTGATTGGGGACTCCCAGCCCAAATTTCAAGAAATTTGGAGAAAATTTTGTAAATTGTGAATTTTTTGTGCCAAACACAGGTTTTTGCCCTGAACACGTAGCGCGCCGCGCGCTACCCTGAAGATGGGCAACTCCTTTTCATGAAAACTCAGAATTTTTGGATTTTTCATGCAAAAATACACTTGCTCATCAATTTCCAAGAGATTTCATTAAGTTTTGAGCCCCCAGAAGGTCGAAAAACAAGCAAAAAATGACTTTCTGCCACCTTTTTGACACACAGGAAGCAGTCTTGGGAGATTGCAATTTTGGAGGGTAAAATGGTCACCAAATTCAGAAATTCCACTTGGGTGGGAAAGTAGACATCCATACCTTTCCAACAAGCCCACTTTTGCCTCATTTGGACACCGGAAAGTGCCTCAAAAGCAGGCCCAAAGGCACGCTACGCGTTGAGATTCAGAGCGCTACGCATCAGGCTATTTTCACAGAAATGCACCTACAGCTCAGCAAAACGCAGTTTTGACTAGGTTTAACTTTTTGGAGTGGATTTTGATCCTCCTTGATGTAAATGATGTAATTTTATGATACTTTGACACTTATTTATCTCTTCTAGAAGATTCATTCATGAAATAGGCAAAAATTTAATGAATGAATTGGTTTCCTAGCTTATAGAGGCAAGTTGTTTTGACTGCCTAGATTTTAGTGCTCAATTTGGAATTGGTTGAAATAGCTACTAGGATAGTGAGCTCGAACCCTAGAGGCAAGGAAAGATGTTAGCTTGCCTATATTATGTACTTTCTTAGTCATTTTCATGGTTGGACTCTTGAGGGAAAAAGCTTCTATTGTATTACTCATTGTATCTTTGCATTTTTGGCAAAGGAAGAAAGACCAGGGTTTTGCAGTCCTTTTTGGGATTCCTGTGGTTACATGTATTGATGGTGTGTTTCTCTTTGTACTTGTAAGTTTGTTATGTGAATCATCTTCTTACTTTTTCTTCTGCAAAATTAGGCAAATGAAGTGTTAAGGTAGAATTCATGGTTGCTATGCTCTGCCTTTAAGTTTGCTTAATATCAATGTTTTCAGCTGTTTAAGGAGAATTCAAGGTGATTGCTTGCTCTCCTTAGCTCCTCACCAGTCATTCTCATCCATACAAATCTTTCAAAGGCATCAATACAGTCTCTTACCTCGCCCCAAAGAACCCCTTGCGAAAACTGTGTCCAATCCCCGCACCCAAAATTGCCTTTCCCCAACTTTCCACCAAAACCCTAAAAATCCCAAATCAAACATTTTTTATCAGTTTACTAGCCTAAAATCAGTGTTCTTTATTGGTTATCTCTGCCCGTTGAAGATCTTTGCCGAGACAGACCGGAGAGAGCCCTCTCCTGCCCCGTAGGGCTAGCTATGAGGCTAAGTGGTTTGATGTTGCCTTGGAGTTTACCTTTTTCAGCCTGAGGTGAAATTTCAAGCGCTAACAGGACCAATGTCCCCAGAAAAACCCAATGTGGGAAAACCAGTGCAGCTATCTGAGGGTTTTCTTATTAAGCAATATCAGAGTACAATCTGGGTGCTGAAACAGGCCTACCCAACAAAGAATTTCCTTGGCAGTAATACCTCTCAATTTGAGACAAATCTCCTGGCTAAACCTCAGATAATCCTTCCGACAACTCCTCAGCACCAATCTGCCCCAGAAACCCCAGCGTCAGCCCCTCTCTACCCCGCGTTGGCCCTGCATCACTTCGGATTGGTCTGTGTCAGCCTTAGGAGGCCCTGCATCAGCCTTCTGGCCATCTGCGTCAGTGACACTAGCCTCTCTGAGGCTCTGCGCAACTCCCGGCTACCTCTGCGAGGCCCTGCATGAGCCCTGGCTAGATTTGCGTCACTCTCCCCGACTACTGCGCTACTCTCTTGGCACTATCTCTGCCTCTTTGTCTCTCTGTACTCAATGCTCCTCAACGGCAACTCCCGATCACTAATTCTATCTCCCTTAGCAAACCTTTCTCTAGAGAATAGAATGACTAATCACTT
This sequence comes from Pinus taeda, assembly GCA_000404065.3. Classification (NCBI taxonomy): domain Eukaryota; kingdom Viridiplantae; phylum Streptophyta; class Pinopsida; order Pinales; family Pinaceae; genus Pinus; species Pinus taeda. The sequence goes on along the minus strand of APFE031551584.1, from coordinate 83,746 downwards.
TGGTGTCATCTCCAAGTGACCCGCAAGCCTCTTCTTATACTTTTCCTATTGACATATCAATGGTCGAGATTAAGTCCCTAATCAACGGCTAAGATTAGATTTGGCTTGATCCATGTCTTTTGGACCATTCTAACACGGTTTCATATTAATACACAATAATATTTTATTTTCCTTAAGTTTAGACTTAAGGACTCCATTAAAAATATTAATTATTTTAATATCTCCTGAACTGTTTAGAATTTGCCCAAACCCTTTCTGGGAATTGGAGATCTCATGTGCTCCAACCTCTCCACCAAATTTTCGTGAATAGATCACATCCGATGCTACCCCAAATCAACAGTTCGTGCGCTCAATCCCTCTCTTGGGGTTGGATGGTGAGAGATTCAGAGTTGGTACACGGTGAAGTGGACTATGGAGATGGTAGTGGACCTGAATGTAGCTTAGCAGGATTTTCCAAGCACTGGAGATGCCAGAAGCCTAGACTAGCATTGGGATCTGGGAGGGACCACCTATCATTTCCCAGGTATACCAGTTGACTGCGACCTGGATGATATAGTTGACCTAATAGCTGAGCACGTGCATTCCCTAGGGGAGTTTTGGCCAATACCAATGGCCAACTAGTTTGTGGACAGAGTCCTTGGGTTGTCTTGGTATGACAGTTGTGCATGGGATCACAAGATGATCAACATACTATGGCAAGAGTTTGTCAGAGGAGGTGGCATTGGTAGGCCACCATATGATGCCTTGTATGGAGCTAGGGATCCCTCACATTTTCCTGGGGCATGGAGGACACACAGGAGCAGAGTAGGGGTGGCACCGCTACTGGTACCTAGGGAGATTCACTTCTTGGGGCCCTCTGGGAGGATTTCATGGGGAGATCGACTCATCGGAGAGTATGTTGATGCAATGGTGGAGGTGATGATGCCAATCGGGTGTGGGTCGATTTATATGGATACAACTTTAGGCCATCATATCCAGGGATGGGTAGGAGCATCGAGCATGGAGTAGTGGTTTGCAGATGGGCATGGAGACGCATTGGGGTGTGTCGTAGTATGTTGGACTGCGTTGTGGAGTGGGAGTACCTCACATCGCATTCAGTACATGCAGGGAGTGACAGGGGCAGAGACACGGGACTGTACAGGATGTATGGTCATAGCTGGGAGTATCTAGTGGTGTATAGGGACAGGTTGCAGCGTATAGTGGCACGTCGAGGAGTGCGGTGATACTAGGTGGTATGTAGTGACAAATGATGCGGCGCAATGAATGTTTGAAGCGTTACCTCCAAGGAGACTTATGGACAGGGGCAGTAGGTGTACCATTGGATGTAGCTCACCTAGGATTGATGAGGACATGGTTGAGCATCTGGTGACACCATGTTCAGAGGACCTACCCAATTATCATCCTCAAGTGTTGCTTACATTCGCAGAGCGCTTTTGTTGTTGCCCCACGATGCTCTATGTTCAGGCGGCGGGACATGGGAGGCCCATCCAAGGTAGTTGGGTGAGACCTCGCGGGTCATTGACGAAGAGGAGACTCTCCAGTTGAGACATTAGATGGATGCACGAGCTGATGGATACAGGCTTAGGGATCAAGTTGCTAATTGTTGAGGTAGCATATGTTCCACCCTTGGGCTCACACCTGTAGAGGTGATTGTGAGGGAGCTGCATGATGCACTTTTGGCGAGACAGTATGAGGCACTACAAGAGCCTGAGAGACAGTGGATGGTAGACTTCGTCTACAGGAGGGTGCACAGACTCCATGCTATGTCCAAGCATATCCTTAGGGGTTGGGATAGCGGATTTCACTATATGACCTAGCAGGAGCATGGTAGATTGGCATGCTTGGAATATGTTCTTAGCAATTGGGAGGTCCACCTATGGGAGACATACAACAATCGCATATGAGGGTCATATGGGTTTCAGCAGGTAGCAGTGCTACGTAGCGACAACCCATGGGGAATGGGAGTTGTGAGCTCCCAGTATAGTTAGGGGATCTAGGGATCCGGTTGGTGAGAGGATCACTCCACTTAGCAATGGGAAGGGTTACGATGGGGGGTGATCCAACTTTTTCCCAGGATGTCACATGGGGAGTCACTTAGACCTTGGTCACATGGCGAGGCAAGTTGCCACTCAAGATCGAGGCTAGTCATGGAGTGATGGACTCAAGCATTGTAGAATTTCCCTGGAAGGTTGGTCATAGCACTAATCATGATGGATATAATGGTTGAGCATTACCGGAGAGGAGGATCTGGTACGAGAATGTTGAGCAGTCTGACATGATCATGGTGTCACGATGGCAACAAGATAGGCTCCTTTGGCGACGGGCAAGGAAATTTGGCATAGCAGGCTGAGCAGTCCAGCTACCCGTAGAGGCAAGTTGGTTTCTATAAGGGAAGGTCATCCAGATCTTCCATTTGGTTTTAGTGACTCATTGATGGTGTGGGGAACTTCAACAGTGTGGCAGAGTGATCGACAGGAGGAGATCATGGGAGGCTTGGGTAGACAAGGGTTCAGTCCCACCAAGATTGGATTGCATCTTCAGAAGTCCACCCCTAAAGTGCACAAGAAGGACTATTTGATAGAGAAGCTTCATGAGGAGATGATCAGGATCATATACTACCATGATGCTCTACCTAGTGGCGGCATGCAGAGGGCGTAAGGAGTCTATGATGCACTAGACAACGAGTGAAATGGGGGATGCTTCACGCCAATCAAGATGGCTTGGGACCCTAGCAAGACAGGGAAGATATAAGAGATGACTTGGCGGTACATTGGGGACCCCAGTATTGTGTGTAGAGATTGTTGGGGTCAGATGATCGAGAGAGCGCTTGTTCAAGAATTGCTTGAGGACAAGCAATTTTTGGTGGGGAGGACTGTAATGTCACCAATTAAGTTAATTTTTCTAAGATTAATTTCTATTTTTGCAATTGGGTGTTGGGAAATATTTTGGCATGTAAGCTTAGGAAAAGTGGGTGGAGGGAGTCCCCACTTAATTTTTGAAGAGATGGAAGCCACCAACATTAGAGTAAAGGAAAGATTAAATTGGTAGTGGGATGTGGGGGCCACCTAAAAAGGGGAATTCGAACCCCTTAGGAAAATTGAATTGCTAAGGGAAGGAGGTCGAAATATTGAATGGAGGGACCCACATGATAGTCCTCCCCGCCAAAAATTTCTTGTCCTCAAGCAATGCTCAAAGAAGCATTCTCTCCAACTATTGATCACCACCAATAATACCATGGTCACAAATGTGCCATTGAGTCAATCTCGATCTCTGCACTGTCTTGTCATGAAGGAATCCCTCAATACTAGGATCCGAAGTCATCCTAATTAATGTGAAGCACCCCTTGCTCTACTCGTTGTCCAGCCAAGTATAGGTACTAAAAGCCCTTTGCATACTATTAATAAGTAGAGCATCATGATAATCTAGAACTCTGTTCAACTCCCCATGAAGCTGCCCTACCGAGTATTCCACCTCATGCACTCCAAGAGTAAACTCCTGAAGATACAACCCAATTCCTGTCGGGATGAAGTCTCTCCAACATGCGATTCCCCTAATATCCTCCCGCTGACCAACCTTCCATGCTAATGAAGTCCCCCATGCCATCAACAAGTCACCAAAGCCCAATGGAAGATTTGAATGATCTCCCTCTGTAGTAGCTAGCTCATCCCTAAAGGTCATTGAGTTGTCAAGTATTGTGATTCTCAGGTCCCATGCTAGTCTTAGAAGGGTGCCACCATGTTGTCGTTGTGCCGCTCTAACTCTGCCTCTAATAGGTTGCTCATCACGCGCACACTGTATCCTCCTCCATTGAAACATGTTGGAAAAATACCGATAAAGGCCTAGCTCATCCTGCCCAGGTATCACTATGATGTCAATATGTACCCATCCATTGCTAATCTTGGTCCCAACCTGCAACTGAAAAATCCTGCCTCGCCATACGATGGATGCCTCAGCGATTCCCCATGTGTCAACCTCAAGGTGAGCTAGTTCACCCTTTGTTATGGTCTTGCTCCTCATGAAATAGAGTGGTCTGTCAGCCAACGGAATCCCTAGATCCCATAACTAGATTTGTTGCGTTGTAGTCCTTATGACTACTAAAATACACCTACCTCACATCTTTTCTCCTTGCATCCAATCGATATATATATACTCCACTCATCATGAATCAATCTAGTGCATGCAAAACTGCCCCGTGCCTACCATACCACACCATGGGATCTGCTATCCTGTCTTCTGAAAATGCACCTTGATGCTGCCTAGAGACAAAACATCCGCCTATAAGAAAGGTCAACCACCTGTTGTATATGCTCCTATGACACCTCGGAGTACCTCACCTAAAATGTATCATGCATCCCCTTAAGTGTGAACTCAGGGGTGGAACCTATGCTACCTCCACAACAAACCACCCACTCCCCAAACATGTACCTTTCATCTCATGCCCTAACCCAATGCCACCTCTAAGAAGTCTCTCCCCTAGTATGCTGAATCCCATCCAAATATCTCAGGTGAGCTCCCCGTGCCCTGCTGCTCATCCCCAAAGTGTTAAGGGACAACAACCCAATCATCTGTGCCTATAAGCGATGTAGAAGAGGGACAGTCATGTGGGTCTCCATGGATACCATCAAATATCATTGATATTCATCCTCATCGATCCTCAGTGAACTACACCCAAAGGTATGCCAAGTGTCCCCGTCCATCAGTCTCCTTGGAGGCAAACCTCCAAGACCCCACTGTACAGCGCCACACACACCTGCATAACACCAAGTATCCATGTACTCCTCAATATGCCATTGTACACTACGACCTATCCCTGTACATCACCAGATACCCCATACTATTGTTGTACCATCATGTACCGTCTTGTGTCCTGCCCGTGTTACTGTACCTTATACTCGTTATGCATAATCAATTTGATATGAGTCGTTGCTCCCACTCCATGATGTAAATCCATGCACCATTTCACACTGCCATGCACCATTGTGCTCACCTACAAACCACTGCTCAACATTGTATGATTTTACACCCCACTTGATATCATGATCTAAAGCTAAGATAGTACATGTTGGCCCACATTCTATCGGTATCGCCACCTCCACTATTGCATCATCATACCCTCTGATGCATGGGCCTTGCCTCCAAATCCTCCTTTAGAGACATGAGAGTTGAATTCCCTGATGTACCAGTGGTGATGCCATCACTGCACTACTCCTCTGTGACCATTGTGCCCCACATAACTAGGGAGAGCCCTCTTCCCCGTACAAGGCACTGTTTGGTAGCCTACTAATGCCACCTCCAACAAACTCGTACCAAAGTATGTTGATAATCTTGTGATCCTATTTACAACCACCATACCAAGACAACCCAAGGGGTTTGTCCATAAACTGACTGGCCAATGGTGTTGACTGAAACTCCCCCAGCGAATACGTGTACTCAACCGCTAGGTCAAATATACCACCAATGTCGTAGTTAACCAATATATTTGGTAAACGATAAGAAATCCCACCTAGATCCCAATGCCAATCTAGGCTTTTGGTATCCCTAATGTTTGGAAGCTCCTGCTAAGCTTCACCTCGGTCTACTACCATCTTCATAATCCTAGCCCACTCCACCAAATACCAACTTAGAATCTCTCGCTATCCAACCCCAAGGGAAAGATCAAATGTAAATGTACCAGTATGTGCAACAATTTCAACATGTGAATGTATCGCCCTGCGTAACTCATGTCACCTCATCTCACTATTCTAGTCAACACATGAGATTTGTCTAGGTAATAGGTAAATTTCTCTCTCTCTCTCTCTACCATGTGCAGAGGTAATCTAACATCATTGCTAGCCCTATCTATGTATGCCTAGAGAGGGCTGCTTTGATGCTCCAATATGTACTCCTCTAGGTGTGTCACTTGGGAATCCAATTTTTGTCCAACGCGATCTATCTTGGCCATTGACTCAGCACAAATCACTCTCATGCCTTACAAGTCCTTGTTTTGCTGCAGAATGGTCTCTCGAAATGTCGTGACCTTCATTTTCAATGCTAGAAGATCGGCCTAGCGTTGATGAAACTGTTGTGGGTGGATAACATCTGTAAACTCGATCACAACTCTAAGTACCTTTTTGTCTCTTGGAACCCCATCAACTATGGATATTTTTGAAGAATGTAACTAGTTTCGATCTTCATAATTGTATTTGAGTCATGATGTAATGTATTTGTCAAAAGAAATAAAAATGAATTTTATTATTTAAGAAATTGACTTATTAAAGCATGGGTTTCATGCTTGTGTCAATGGTTTTTAGGTCAATGCCTCCATTGTAGGCTTCTAGGATTTATGTCAAGTCTTTTTGTCCATGTTATAATGTAAAAGACCCTTATTGGGCTTCATTTGTCATAAAAGAAATGTATTTTAATGAGAAATAGGTCAATTAGGCCTCCTCCACCAAGTCGGCCTTAAACTGGACAAGTCAGCCTAACTGAGGGGCATAAACTCCTATATAAAGGCAACAACTTGACCTCATTTTGAGCACTCACTCATCAAGTTCGATCTATAGTTGTTGGGGCAGTAAAAAGTGTGAAATTCGAGGCAGGAGAAGGGATAGCGAAGGAGAAGGAGGTCTTTATCAAGCACAAGAAGTTGATCTTATCTCTCTCTCTCACCTGTGAAGCTACTGAGCTGTTGGAAGGGCTGAAGTTGCAGTGATAAAGTTGGGCCGGAATTCTAGATTTGTTGGAGGCCTAAATTCTGGGTTGTTTCTAGGTTGAAGTTGTTAGACAAGAAGAGACTACTAAAATTTGCTGATTTGTATTGGAAGGCTGACTTGGTGGAGGAGGAAAGTCTTTTGGTCTAGGGTCTTGGTCTAACTCAAGTTAAATTTTCTAGTGGAAGAGTTTGACTAGGGTTTCCCTATAGAGGGTTTTCCGCCCTGATAGAGTGCCTACATTTGGTGTCTTGATCTTCATATTTTTATTTTGATAATTGCTTGATGAAACAAAGATAAAAGAATAACTTAAGGAGTTAATAAGAACACAAAGATATCACAAGTAATGATCAACTTAAGGAAATATTTCTGCCTTTCTGATTTTCTAACATGGTATCAAAGCTAAGGTGAAGAAGAAGGGAAAAGGAAAATTGAAGATCTATTGAAAGGAGAGATATAAGAAAAGGGTTTCAAGGAAGGTCACAAGGAGTAGAAGATAGCAATATGACAAATTCAATGAAGGAAGAAAACAAACTAGAAGGAGCCTCCAACTACAGGCATGGAAAAAGAGGATAGATCTTATCCTTGCTAAGCACAAAGTGTTGGACCTTGTTTGAGGAAAAGTCAAGAAACTTTCAGATGAAGCAAAGAAATAGAAGTTTAGAGAAACCAAAATATTGGCCATGAATATAATAGTGGATGGAGTAAAATATAACCTAATTACATACATATCCAACATAGACTCCGCTCAAGAAATTCATGAGGCTCTGTCCAAATTATTCACCATCAAGAACATTGGTCAAATAGCAAGCCTCAAGAATGAACTAAGGACAATAACAATGACAAGAGATGACACTGTATCATCCTATTTTGTAAGGATATCTAGAATAAAGATGAACTCCAAGCAATAGATGAAATTGTACCAAAAAAAGAACTTGTAATCGCTGCTCTTCTAGGACTACCAAAATCTTTGAGTGCTTTTGCATTAGGAATTAGTCATTGGAAGGATACTCCAACATTCGAACAAAAGTGGAATATATGCATTCAAGAAGAAGCCCAAATATCATCAGTAAACAACAAGGAGGATGAAGAAGAAAACACCTCTAATGCCTATTTTTCTCATCACAAGAAGAAGGGAACCTTTAAAAAGTTGAAAGGACCAAAGAAGAAAGTTGACCTATCCAAGGTTGAATGCTACAACTGTCATAAGATGGGTCGCTACAAAAGTCATTGTCCTAAAGATCTGAGGAATAAGAAGAGAGAAAGAGAACATGTGAATGTTGTTGATGAAGCTCCACCTAAGGGAAACAAGACTGAAGAATCTGGAAAAAAAGATATATTTGCAAAGACTCTTAGGGAATACTACCCCTCGCATATCCTTCTATCTTAATTTTTGCATTATTTTCCTTTATGTTTTAATTTCTAAAGCTTGTAGGTCTAACATATTTTGTCAGAACATTTTTGAATTATTTTGGTAAGTTGTAGGTATCCCTCAAAACGATTGGATTATGAGGAAGCCTTCACCATTTTACCAAAAGATAAGTATCTTATTCCTCGTTTCCTATTTTAGGTTTGGTTTCCCTCTCATATCAATATTTGTTTGTATTATATGCTAATAACCTTTTATGTTTTCCTTGATAGGAAAGCTTGGAAGAAATTGTTGCAAAGGAAGTTTCTCAAGAATTGATGTTCTACAAGGTTTGTTAAAGAACAACTTAAGGTATGTCTTAAACTACAAGTTTTGTCACAAGGTTCTCTTCATAAAAAAAAGAAGGTATGTTCATTCTCTTTTGAAATTTGCTTTATATCATCGACATCGTTATGTCTAGGGTTTTGAATCACAAAGATTGTTGTTAGGGTGATTAATAATTAAATTGAATATACCCTTGTTATACTATCTTTTGATCATTCTTGTGAAACCCTAACCTTTAGGGTTCACTACAAAACCCTAGCCTTTTGAGGCTTAGGGTGTGTTAACAATAACGTTGAAACCCTAGTCCTCTTAGGGTTATTGATAAAATCTAGAACCTATGATGAAAACTCTATTATTTTGATGTTTAGGGTTTTGATATTGTTTTAGAAAAAATCCTAGTTTATTAGGGTTTGTTGTTAATATCTAGGTTTTATATGAAACCCTAAATTTTTAGGGATTGGTGATTTAGGGTTCATGAACAAAACCTTTATAGTAAGATCCTAGGAATAAAACCCTAGGTGTACACGGAGGCTGGAGCGAAAGGGGTACTTGTAAAACTCGAAGAAAAGTCTGAAATAAAGTTCGCTTGGGGCCTTGGGAAAGCCACGAACAATCAAGCTGAAGCGCTCTCTCTCTATCAAGGATTAAAGACCTGCATTGCCAAGGGCATTAGGAATCTGATTATTGTTGGGAATTCAATAGTGGTTATCCAAAAATGTATGAGCTTTTACAAAAGTGAAGACCTTTTTGATTATGAGACCTCTCCATTATACATAAGGATTGTATATCTCCTTAGAAAAATCGAAAAATTCAAATTCTTCCATGCTAAAAGAGCTAACAATAAAGTGGTAGATGCACAAGCCAATATTGGAGTGGAATTAGATCAAGGTTCCTTGCTTATAAACCAAAATAGTGATATATGTCATATCCCTTAAAAATTTCATTTGTTGTAATCTTTTTGGATTATAGCTGGGGCTCGGGAATTAAGAGCAGGCATTTAAGAAGGATAACATACCGAGAATACGATGGAGAGTCTCGGGAGAAGGAAACGGTAGTTGGAATTTAAAGCACGCTGTAGAAAGGTGGCCATGGCATACGATAAGAGGGCTCTATGCCCTAGGTTATTCATTTTGCTAATAAATAAACGACCAGGAGAGCACAAGTTGTGTACCATTGCAGGTCGATTCAAGTGGAAACCAACGATGATGGAGAGGGAGGAAAGGGGCTTAGCAATGCTACAGAATCAAAATGCATTTATGCGTGAGATAGGAAGGAATGTTGGATAGAATCAAGCGCTTATTTATAGTTTCTAGTTAAAGCATATCAACCAAAATATTTCTCTGGTGCAGGGGACAATAGCAAGAAAAATGGCTTCTGCGAGTAATGATAGCGGCAATGACGCTGAGGGGTTTGGGCACAGTGGGAGTCTTGGGGAAATTATTGACAACTCGTGAAAACAGGTCATTGAAGAAATAGTCAAGGAGATCAATGATAATATGGCTATTGTGTTTGCTCAATTATATGGCCTCGAAAAGGACATGGAGGTGCGCCAAAAAACAATGGAACAGTTGAATACTGGAGGGTTGAACCTGAGACATAAGGTGGAGAACATTGAATTGCAGGTGGAGACAACCATAGTGGGCGTTCTAAAGGAGGTCTTTGGAATTTGTGATGGCACTATTCCCTTAGCTGAGGGAAATGCTGGTGCTGCACCGTGAACTGGATCCTAGCGCTGGTTCGAGTGTAGAACCATGTATGCATATTGAAGAGGCACAGGAAGATCTCGATCCTAGAAGATGCGGGTAGCAGATGCTTTTTATATACATAATATTATGTTTTGTCTCATAGTAGAATTCTGTGGAGTTTTTTGGATGATATATAGTTTGCTAGAAGTTAAGAGTGTATATATGAATAATATAGGTAGCAATAGGGTCTCTTTGCTTGTTTACCGGCACAATTTTGAGACTAAGCTCTCCATGACTATAAGGGACCTCACTCGTTTCCAACTTTATTAATGAAAATTGCTACCCGTTCCATTGAAAAATAAATAAATAAATAAAACCCTAGGTGTATATTCCTCTGTATGATCAAAACCCTAGTCTAAATAGAATTGTTGTATATCTAACTTTGATGTATTAATGTTTGTGTCTTGGGTTTATCAAGTAGTTAACGATATAAATTGCATCATAGATATGTATATACAAGTATGCTAGCTTAATTGTTGATGTTCATAGTTTGTAAAATCTAGGGTTTGTAACAAAACCCTAGTAGAGATTGATACTCTAGGATATAATGATATTGTTTTCAATATGATTTAGTTTTAACTTTTGATGATAAAATCTAGGGTTTGCAACGAACCCTAGTAGATGTCTGAGATGTAAAAGCATATTGTTGAAACCTTAGATGTATAGTAGAATTGTTATTTGATTGAATGGTTGATATCTAAGACTTTGTGCCTTAAGATGGAGTCTAGGGTTTATGAAAAAACCCTAGCAAGAAGTTGAAGTCTAAAATATAAAATATATGATCCTTGTTGATTATGAACCTAACTAGGTTTAGGTAATTGATATCTAAAATCACGAATGAGTTGATGTTTCCATTGTAATGACAATTAACTTCATGTTTTTCTATATTTTTTTTTTTGGTTGTACTTACTATTAAAGTTTTGCAGGTACATAATCATCAAGATGTTGAAGATGTTCATAAGTGAAGATGACTTGATAATGTTGGTAAGCATGATGAAGGAAGCTATAAGAATGATGATGATCAAGATGACCTTGATTCCATAAGAAAGAAATAAAGCCTTAAAAGAATGAAGTTTCTCCAATATTATGAAGTTGTTGATCTCCCGAAGTTGAGAGGGAGCCTGGAAAGGATATATCTCTCCAGTTGAGAGGGAGGGAATATTATGACAATGATAGTGAATACCTTGAAGTGAGAATGAAACTGAATGAATGAAAGTACTACAAGATGAATGCTCGTAATTCATGAAATTATAAACAAAAGACTTGAGAAGTACTGAGACTGTATTTGTTATTGCTGAACAAATGGAAAAAGGAAAAACTTTTGATATGATTGCAGATGTTATAAGCAACATCAAAATAATTGAGGACCTCGAAGGTTTGTGTTTACTTGTATATATACATTTGAAAGTTTATTATTGATTGGGGATGTGATTGTGCAGGATCTCTCCATAAAAGATTGAAAGTTTGAAGCATGCTTGGATCATTGGATATATCTGATTTAGTTGATTAGGATAGATGAAGCATCTTATGGAAAGATGCTTAGGAGGACATCTAACCGGCCTATGTGTTGATATCTAGATCCTGAAGTAGGGAGGGTGGCGTTGGTTATGGAGCTCTGACCTTAGATACACACCTAGATCCTTGGGTTGGTGGTAGAGCTTAAAAGCCTGATGGTACCTATAGTGGCTAAAGCTTGATTCCATCTTAGTCCCACCCAATTAGAGTACCCTGGTCATATACCTAATCTATAGCACTGCATGGGTTGTGACTCTTCACAAAGCATATCATTTTGAGATCTTCCATGTACCTCTATATATCTGTAATTATGAATACCTCCCTAGTTAAGAGGGAGTGTTGAAGAATGTAACTAGTGTCAAACTTCATAACTGTATTTGATTCATGATGTAATGTATTTTTCAAAAGAAAGAAAAATGAATTTTATTATTTAAGAAATTGACTTACTAAAGCATGGGTTTCATGCTTGGGTCATGGTTTTTAGGTCAAATCCTCCATTGTAGGCTTCTAGGGTTTATGTCAAGTCTCCTTGTCCATGTCATAATGTAAAAAACCCTTCTTGGGCTTCATTCATCATAAAAGAAATTTATTTTCATGAAAAATAATCAATTAGGCCTCCTCCACCAAGTCGGCCTCAAACTAGACAAGTCGACCTACCTGAGGGGCAAAGACTCCTATATAAAGGCATCAACTCAACCTCATTTGGAGCACTCACTCATCAAGTTCGATCTGCAGTTGCTAGGGCAGTAAAAAATGCAAAATTCAAGGAAGAAGGTGGAAAGGGCTAGCGAAGGAGAAGGAGGTCTATATCAAGCACAAGAAGTCGAACTTCTCTCTTTCTCTCTCACGCGTGAAGCTACTGAGATGCTGGAAGGGCCGAAGTTGCAATAATAAATCGAGACGAAAATTTTGGATCTGCTGGGGGCCAAAATTCAAGGTTGTTGTTGGGCTAAAGCTGCTAGACAAGAAGAGACTATTGAAATTTGTTGAATCATATTGGAAGGCTAACTTGGTGGAGGAGGAAGGTATTTTGGTCTAGGGTCTTGGTCTATCCCAACTTGAATTTGCTAGTGGAAGAGTTTGACTGGGTTTTCCCTTATAGAAGTGTTTTAGCCCTCGCAAAGTACCCTACATCTGGTGTCTTGATCTTCGTATTTTACTTTTGATATTTGCTTGATGAAACAAAGATAAAAGGAGAACTAAAGAAAGTTTATAAGAGCACAAAGATATCACAAGTAATTATCAACTTAAGGAAACCTTTTTGCCTTTCTGATTTTCTAACAGATATGTCTCCTGGTGCCTCATCAATCTGTTGGGGCAACTATCATGTAAAAATGCGAACATGGGCCCAAACATCTCATTGATGGATACCTCAAAATAATGGCACCTCATCAAAGATGGACATCTCTCTGTCTCCTAACATTTGGTTTATGGGTGGCCCTACGAGTGTTTCCTCTACTCTATCCACTAATGCCTCAACCTATGCCACCAAGGTGCTTTCCCGTAGTGGTGACTCTGGAGTCACATTAGGTCGATCTATAATCTGCTCACAACCAGCTAGGTTATTTGCCTCATGTGAAATGTCCTCCTCATGCTCAATATCGAGAATCTCATCCATGTAGCGGGCCTTGCCCTTGGTGCACCAATATGATGATCCTACTCCTGATCTATGCTCTTGAAATGAGAGAGCCCTCCTGAACTTGGGGTCCAACGCCTCATATTCATCAATCTTATCTATGAAGGACCTCATCAAATCTACTATAATGTTCCTAACTTGGAAATTCAGTGTTACACAAAGCAAATAGACGAACCAAGATCCAGAAATGAGATACAATCAATAAACACCCATGAAAGCACTGAAAATAGAGAACATCTAAGCCATTTTATTAAATCTTTCTGGAGAAAAGAAAAAAGTGATGGAATGGTGCACCTGGGCTTGCCTCCAAGGACAAGCGTGACAAAACCCAGGTGAGCAAATGATGATCCTAGAACTACCCAACTGTTGCTCCAGAGGTAATCTACGTTGCCTAGAAAATTGTGCTACCTACTGGAAAGGATGTGTTGGAAACCCTGCTTCCTATGCTTAGAAAATTATGCAACTTCAGCTCCCGACCCCTCAACAAAAACCTAGCAAAACCCAGGAATGGTTTGGCCTAGTTCAGACCCCTGAAAATTGACCTCCAAGGACCACGTCCTCCTCCTCCTGCTGGCAATCTTGGGCTGTCTAGAATTGGCTGGGAAAGCCCTCCAAATCTGCCCCAAACATTGACATGCTAGCCACTATGACTTTCATCCCTTCTCTCAATTGATCCCAGCTCCATAGCTCTCTCCACCAACTCCCACGTGAGCCCCAAAATGGCCCTCTGTGCAGTACACCAAAGCTGTAAGTCGAGCTGTCCAAATGCAGCAACCTCATGTTCCCAAACTCCTCCCAAACGCTAATCCCCTGCCACACTCCAACTCTCCAAACTTCCTCGGCAAGTGTTGCCCGAATGAGCTCCCAATCACCTCTGCGTGTTTCCCTTTCTACGTGTTCCAGAAATACGCTCTATTGGTTTGAAGGCTGAGTGGTATGGCCACAAATCTCCTCCGGTTCTCCTCAAGGTAGTGTGAAATGCCTTCCTAGGGTGGTGGCACTCGAAGTCCCCCGAAGGAAAGGTTGAGTCTCCTGCCAGAGAAACTCGATGCTAAACAGTCAGGTGACTCGGCTAAGCAGCTCGAGCAACACAAGTAAATTCAATGTGCAAATGAATACCTCAATTGAGGAGCTCTTCTCCTTGTATCTCCGTGGGCCTTCCTTCCCTCATGTGGGCCCCTCTCCAAGCCTTTTGATTCCCCTCCAAGGCAATTCGAATTGCCCAAGTGTCCAAGTGCATTTTCCCACGTGGGTGGTCCCCACCTTCCACTAGCAATCTAATTCGGCCTTCCTTTCTCCTAAGTTCCTAAGTCAAAAATGCTTGGGTTCTTTTACTTATCAAAATTTATGTAAAATTGTGGAGAGACCAAAACCTATTAAAAATTTATTTGGGAAGGGACATTACAGTCCTCCCCTCCCAAATTTTGCTTTCCCTCAAGCAACTTCAGCGTTGGGTGCTCCAAAATGTGCTCACCCTCCCATGTGGCATCCTCATCCAAGGAGTTCTTCCAATGCACGAAAAACTCCCAAATGGTCCCACTTCTCAGCTTCCTCTCTCGGGTCTCCAAAATGGCCTCAGGCTCCAAAACGAGATGGTGCTCATCATCTAGTCGTGGTAACTCTACTGCTACTGTCACCTGTTGTACCAACACCTTTTTGAGGCATGAGGCATGGAAGATGTTGCAAATTCTACTCCCCTGAGGCAACTCTAGCTCGTAGGCCACCTCTCCAACTCGTTTGACCACACTGTACAGCCCATAAAAACGTGGTTGTAGCTTCTCGGCCCCTTTTTGCTTGAAGGTGGACTGTTTGTATGGTTGTAATCGGAGATACACCAAATCCCCCTCCTCAAAGTGTCTCAGTTTGGTGCCTATCAACGTACATCTTCTGTTGATTTTGTGATGTTACTAATTTGTCCTAGAGAGCCTTGAGGATGTCTTGGCTCTCTAGGATCCAACCTTTGGCCTTTGGGGCCCAGTTGTCTCCAAAAACAATGTCAACAAAAGATGATGCATCAAAACCATACAAGGCACGGAAAGGAATCATACTGATCGACATGTGATGGGTGATGTTGTAGCAATACTTTCCGAAGTGCAGCCACTGAATCCAAGCCTTCTATTGCCCAGTCACGTAGTTCCTAAGGTACCCCTCCAGCCATTGATTAACTCGCTCAGTCTGGCCATTTGTCTAGGGGTGGTAGCTCATGCTAGGGGTGAGCTCAGTACCAACCAATCTAGAGAGCCCCTGCCAGAATCCTCCTATGAACCTGTTGTCCCGGTCACTCACTATATTCTTAGGAAGCCCGCGCAACCGGAAGACCTCCCAGAAGAATAGCTTTGCAACCTGTGAAGCCGAATATCGGGTCAGGAAGGCGAAAAAGTGGGCATACTTTGTCAACCGATCAACTACTACATAGATGCAATCCTTGCCTTGTACTATGGGGAGCCTAGTGATGAAGTCCATGGAGATACTCTCCCATTTCCCCTCAGGGATGGGGAGCGGTTGTGATAAACTGGAGGGGTGAATTAGTTCCCCTTTGTTCCTCTGACATGCCTCACACTCCTATACGTGCCTCAACACATCCCCCTTGAGGTCCCTCCATGTGAAATGCTCTGTGGCTGCCATGTATGCTTTTATGAACCCCTAATGCCCTAACAATGGCAAGTCATGAGCTAGATCACTCTCTCCCTCAACTGCAAGTTGGGAACTAGAAATATGCGCCCCTTGTAGTAGATGACCTCGTCCATCACCCAATAGTACTCATCTACGTGGGTCCCCTCTAGAATCTCGCATGCCCTTTTGTCTTTGGAATATTCTACCAATAACTGAGACTTCCAATCATGGCAAATGCTCATGAGTAAGAGGCATGTAAGTCTCCTGGATAGGGCATCGGCCACTACATTGTGTTTCCCTCCCACATACTCTATGTCAAAATCATAGGCCTACACCTTGTTGACCCATATCTGATGTCTTTTGTTGAGGCCCTACTGCCCCATGAAGTGACGAAGACTGTTGTGATCAGTCTTCATTCGAAATCTGTTACCCAACAAATATTGCCGAAATTTGGCCAAGGCATGCATGATGGCTAGCATCTCCTTGTCATATATAGAATATGACCTCTCATGGGGTAAGAGCTTCCAACTCTCGAAAGCAATGGGGTGCCCATCCTGAGATAAAACTACCACGATTCCCTCCCCGAATGCATCACACTCCACAGTGAAGGGCTAGGAGAAGTCTAGAAGTACCAATACTGGACAACTGCTCATCACCTCCTTGAGGCGATCAAAATCTGACTTTGCCCCATCTATCCATGTGAAAGCCCCTTTCTTAGTCAAATCCGTGAGAGAAGCTAGTAAATGCGAAAACCCCTTGACAAACTTCTGGCAATATGTGCAGATGCCCATGAAGCCCCTCAACGTTGTCACATCTATGGGTACTATCCAATCATGGATAGCTTGTATTTTTTCCTCGTGTACCTTCACCCCATCTGCGCCAATAATATGCCCCAAGTAGAGCATCTTGGTTAGGCCACAAACTCACACTTGGACAGCTTGGCATAGAACTGTTGTTTCTCCAAAATACGCAACACCTCCTTCAAGTGTTGGAGATGCTCCTCCCAAGTTCTGTTGTATATCAGTATGTCATCAAAAAACACCAATACAAACCTCATCAACT
This sequence comes from Pinus taeda, assembly GCA_000404065.3. NCBI lineage: Eukaryota > Viridiplantae > Streptophyta > Pinopsida > Pinales > Pinaceae > Pinus > Pinus taeda. Next base: position 66,793 of record APFE031551584.1, on the reverse strand, counting down.
ACCTCCGAAACACATGGTTCATACATGACTCGAAGGTAGCCGGGGCATTGGTCAGCCCAAAGGGCATGACCAAAACCTCGAAGTGCCCATAATGGCATCGAAAGGCTGTCTTGGGGATGTCCTAATCCCTCACCCTAATCTGATGGTACCCCGATAGCAGATCTATCTTAGAGAAGTACTTGGATCCTCTAACCTCATCCATTAATTCATCGATGCGAAGAATGGGGTACCGGTTCTTCATTGTCTTCCTATGGAGTGCCTGGTAGTCAATGCACATGCGCAAGGTTCCATCCTTTTTCTTCACCAACACTACTGAAGAAGCAAAGGGACTGGAACTTTGTTATGCAACCAACTCACAAAATAAAAGAAGAAATAGATCAACGACTTAAAAATAAGCCTCTTCTAGGGGGCAAACTCGTTTACATTACACAAATGAACAATTATTGGATGATACAAATGACAAGACCTCCTTTCTACATATAGGAGTCTAAGGGATCACAATATAATCAGAGTCAACATAACAATAATAATGTAAGGGCACAACAATAACAATAGTGGACTTCTATGGGGCACAATAATACAATAAGGGGGTTGCACTAATAACAATAAGGGGCTACATTAGTAGTATAGGGACCTAACATGCCCCTCCTTCAAAAAGTGTTTTCCTCAACACTTGAGTAGTTTTGGATGCTTTTGTATAAGATTATCGTCCTCCCATGTGGAATCTTCAACAGGCAAGTTCTTCCACTTGATGAGATACTCTAAAATTGATCAATTTCGTAGCTATCGAGTTCTTGTTTCCATGGCTGCTTCAGGTTTCACTATTATTTTTCTTCCTCATTAAGTTCCAGAAATATTGTTTGAACTGGGAGCTTGTCATATATAACCTTCTTTAAGCATGAAATGTGGAAAACTGGGTGCACTCGAGAAGATGTAGGAAGCTCCAATTTGTATGCCATAGTACCAATCTTTTGTAACACCTTGTAAGGACCATAGTGCTTTGGCGATAATTTATTATCCTTCTTAGCTTGCCTGAGGGACATTTGTTTGTATGGTTGTAGCTATAAAAATACCCAGTCGCCTACATCAAAACTTCTTTCGCTGCGATGTTGATCTGTCTGTTGTTTCATTCGATTCTGCGCCAAAGTGGGGTTATCCTTTAAAAGTTGGAGAACTTGTTGTCGATGCTTGATGTGATCTTCCATTGCTTGAAACTTAGACTTTTCTCTTAAAGATGATGTGATGGATGGTGTAGGATATCCATAAAGTGCCATAAATGGGGTCATTTTTGTTGAAGAGTTATACCACCATTCAACCATAAGTAACCACTTAACCCATTGTGTTTGTTTATCAGATACAATGAAATGAAGATATCCTGCCAAACATTTGTTCACTATCTCCGTTTATCCATCTATATTGAGAGTTTGAGGAGTGGTAGTTCCTTCCAATGCCTTACAAGATATGGTTGGATTCATTTCTTCTTTCTCTGGGGTTGGTTCCTAGTGTATATCCTCTTCTTTTGACGTTTCTTAATCCCTTTCTTCCTCATCTTCACAATCTATGTAAAATAATTTCTTCTTAGCACACTTATGACCTTTAGTGTATTTGCTATCACAACTGTAACCAAGCCCTTTTGCTCTTTTCTCCTCCAATTGTTGTGGTGTCAACCTTGTAAGTTGTGGAAGGATAGGAGCAACAACACTTCCATCTTTATAGTTATGAGTGGTAGGATTCCTTGTTTCCATAATTTTTCTTTCAATTTTTCTTGCCAACCTTTATGCCTTCTCCAATGAATCAGGTTCCCAAAGACGAACCTCATGTTGAATGTTATCCTTTAAAGTCCCTATGAAGACATCAATCCTCTGCTTCTCTAGAATATCATTTACCCTTATATTCAATTTTTGGAAGTTCTCAATGTGCTCTACCATTGAACCCTTTTGTTTGAGATTTATAAATTGGATAAAGAAGGTCGTGCTCTTTGTATCCTCATAATGTGCCATCATGTCCTCCATGAAAATTGACTAAGTGACAAGTGGTTTACGAGAACAAAGCCCTGTATACCATACAAACTGATTCGGTTCTAAATACAAAGATGCAATGCGTACCTTTTGTAACGGTTGCACATCATGTAGATCAAAATATTGCTCCATCTATAGTATCCAAGTTATCGGATCCTTGCCATCAAGCTTCCTCATATCTCTTTTTCTTTCTTTTAGGAGCTCGATCTTGAAACGACTATAACATTGTAACTGCGAATCTCCAAGTTTTGAAATTTCGTCCTATGGTAGCCCTATGAGTCCTCTTTCCAACCCCACAATTTTTATCGAGATTGGATTCTTCAAGAAAGAGTTATGCCCAATATCCCACGATGACCTTATTATAGACAGGTTCAGTAGAGCGAACTTGTATGATGTGCCATGTGTCACTGTTTTCACCTTCGGCCCTTAAAAATGATACCCAGTAAACTACCATCCATCCTCTTTCTACCTCTTTTTACGAAATTTGAATCTGATACTTAGAGAGAAAGTTACGACGATTTTCCCACGGTCACCTGTTTGAGATGGAATTCGAGAGCCTACAAAAACTATAACTTCCTCAATTCGTATCTCCAAAAATACAGAGAGACAAGATCTGAAATTCGGTCACGAGGTTCATCAAGATTTTGGCTCAAAAGGGTTTTAATTTTAGCTTCTGAAGCTTCGTAGAAAGAAAGATATACTGAAAATTCCACGATGACCTGTTTGAAGCAGTGAAACCCTAGAATCCAAAGCTCTGATACCAAATGTTATGCAACCAGCTCACAAAATAGAAGAAGAGATAGATCAATGACTTCAAAATAAGCCACTTCGAGGGGGAAACCTTCTTTACATTACACAAATGAACAATTCTTGGATGATACAAACGAAAAAACCTCCTTTCTATATATAAGAGTCTTAGGGGTCACAATATAATCAGAGCCAACATAACAATAATAATGTAAGGGCACAACAATAACAATAGTGGGCTTCTATGGGGCACAATAATACAATAAGGGGGTTTCACTAATAACAATAAGGAGCTACAATAGTAGTATAGGGACCTAACATACTTGGCCTAATGTGGCCCAATGCCAACAACTCTTTAATGCCCTGCTCAATCTCGTCCTTATAAGCCTTAGGGTGCCTATAAGGGGTACTAATCATTGCTTGCACACCAGGCTCCAACTCGATGGTGTGCTCGAATCCCTTGCCTGGTGGTTGCTCTGGTGGAATATATCCAAAGACTACTGAGTACCTGTCTAACAAAGCCTGTATGTCCGAAGGTGGTGACTAGGCTTGTCCCCAAACCTCTAAAACCCTCAACTCTACTGCCCACGCTATGTCTCCATGTCGCAAATCTGCCTCCATCCTACGCACTAAGACTATCTATAGTGGGTACGAATGCATGCCTCTGAGGACCAACATCTTGCCATCTGGGCCGGTGAACTCCATCTCCACCTTCTTCCAATTAGTGGTAATTCGTCCAATGGAGTACAACCACTGGACACCCATCAACAAGTTGGTGTCTGGCACATCAACCATAAAGAAATCATCTATCATGGAGTAGTTCCCCATGGCCACCGTCAAGCGGGCACATATCGAGTGCACTACATGGTTCGATCATGGTCCATGTGCAACATGGCCATTTTGATGGCCTCCAGCTCCATCATCCAGTTGAGCTGAAAATATGTGTCCATCTTCTCAACCCATGCCCGAGCGATGCACTTGGCAGTGCCATCGTATGTGGGGAAGTACATTCTCCCTATTGTTCGCTACAACTCATAGCTCTGCATGCCCTGTCCTCCATAGCCCTTACTCTTCTCATTATGCTTAAGCTTGCAGAAATATATGAAAGAGAGTGCTTCCCTGAATTCTACTCCCATGGACTGCCATTCCCTAAAGTGCTCTCCCATCTATGAAGGATCTTCGACCCTTACTGGTTCATTTTGTGCCAAAGGCACGAACAAGGGCAGTGTAGCTTGAGTTGGCCCACTCTCTGGTGGAGGTTGTGCGGCAAGTGAAGGATGGTTGAATTGTTGAGATGCCCCCAAAGTCTATCAAAATAGAAACCCCCTAGGAGTGCATTTCTCCCGGTGTTGTGTTTTGATCTCCTCTAGCATTTCCTTCTAACCCTTTGCTAAATCATTCAGAGCCTTCAAGAGGATATCAAAGGCCATCTCCTCCCTGCTCTTGGGCTCTCCCATGTCTTCTACTACTGCAGTCGTTCCCCTATCCTCCATGTTTAGAGTGACCTCCAACTCTCCTTCTCTTCTTCAGTACCTCTGCCTCCTATATGTAATATTCTGCCGGCCCCCTTCACTCACAGGAGAAACTCCCCACGACTGAGCCAAGATCTGGGTTCTAATACCACTATAATGTTCCTAACTAGGAAATTTAGTGATACACAAAGCAAATAGACAAACCAACATCCAAAAATGAGATACAATCAATAAACACCCATAAAAGCACTGGAAATAGAGAACATCTGAGCCATTTTATTAAATCTTTTTGGAGCAAATATAACAGTGATGGAATGTTAAACCTAGGCTTGTCTCCAAGGACAAGCGTGACAAAAGCTAAGTGAGCAAATGATGATCCTAGAACTACCCAACTGCTACTCCAGAGGTAATCTACACTGCTTAGAAAACTATGCTGCCTGCTAGAAAGGATGTGCTGGAAACCCTTCTTCCTATGCTCAAAAAATTCTATAACTTCAGCTCCCGGCCCCTCAATAAAAACCCACGAAAACCGAGGAATGGTTTGGCCTAGTTCAGACCCCTGAAAATCGACCTCCAAGGACCACGTCATCCTCCTGTTGGCAATCTTGGCCTGTTTGGAATCGGTTGGGAAAGCCCTCCAATCTACTTCAAACAATGCGATGCTATCCCCTATGACTTTCCTCCCTTCTCTCAACTGATCCCAACTCCGTAGCTCTCTCCACCAACTCCCATGTGAGCCCCAGAATGGCCCTCTGCGCAGTACACCAAAGCTGTAAGTTGAGTTGTCCAAATGCAACGACCTCCTGTTCCCAAACTCCTACCAAAGGCTAATCCTCTGCTACACTCCAACTCTCCAAAATTTCCCGGCAAGTGTTGCTCGAATGAGATCCCAATCACCTCTATGTGTTTCCCTTTCTGCGTGTTCCAGAAATACACTCCACTGGTTCGAAGGCTAAGTAGTGTGAAATACCTTCCTAGGGTGGCACTCAAAGTCCCTTGAAGGAAAAGTTGAGTCTCCCGCCTGAGAAACTCGATGCTAAACAGCCAGTTAACTCGGCTAAGCAGCTCGAGCATAAGTAAATTCGATGTGCAAATGAATACCTCAATTGAAGAGCTCTTCCTCGTGAAATGCCTTCCTAGGGTGGCACTCAAAGTCCCTCGAAGGAAAAGTTGAGTCTCCCACCTAAGAAACTCGATGCTAAACAGCCAGTTAACTCGGCTAAGCAACTCGAGCACAAGTAAATTCGATGTGCAAATGAATACCTTAATTGAGGAGCTCTTCCTCCTTATATCTTCGTGGGCCTTCCTTCCCTCATGTGGGCCTCTCTCCAAGCCTTTTGATTCCCCTCCAAGGCAATTCGAATTTCCCAAGTGCCCAAGTGCATTTTCCCATGTGGGCAGTCCCCACCTTCCACTAGCAATCTAATTCAACCTTCCTTTCTCCTAAGATCCTATGTCAAAAATGCTTGGGTTCTTTTACTTATCAAAATTTATGCAAAATTGTGGAGAAACCAAAACCTGTTACAAAATTATTTGGGAAGGGACATGACATCTGCAAAGGTGTCTGGCTTCCCCTCCTCCGGCCATCCAGAAAATGAGGCATTGTAGGATTGCTAGACTATCCATACATATGGGTGTTGTTCTATTAGTCTATGTGTGCATGTGCATGGCTTCTCTGCCGATTATGTAACATTTGTTGCATCCTCTCTAGAATCTATTGTTTTTTCCTCATCAACTATCGATTCTGCCTCATCAACTCCTCCATGATCTAGGTAGCTTTGCCACAGCAGGCCAAGATCATGCTCCGATACCATTGTAATGTTCCTAATTGGAAAATTAACAATAATTACCAAAACATGCACTAGCTACAACAATTAAAATTTCACCATGCAAACACAAATTAGTACACCAAAGAAATGAGGCATAGTGCTAAGCCATTTTATTAAATTTTAAGCTGGAACTAACTAGAATGGAGTGAAATGATAGAACCTAGGCTTGCTACTACAAGCATGCAATTCCTAGGTGAGAATCAAAGTAAAATATCCAACTGAAATGGTTGAATTTGTCGAAATGCACGACTGAAAAATTTATGTTGTTACTACTGCTGGAGGAAAACTGTGAAATGAACCCTCACGACTACTCCAAAAATTATGGAAAATTAGAGGAAGACTTCTCCCACCCCAACTAACAAAACGCGCAAAAATCTCACAAACGCAAGTGGTAGAATGGCTTCCCCAAATAATTGTTCCCTACTCTGGAAATATTGTTGTTGTTGGCTAGCTTCAACCCTTTTGTTTTGGCCCTCAAAAGTGCTCACAAAATTATACCAAATTAATCGAGGCCTCTCCTCATAAAACCCATAAATATTTTGGGCTAATTCTAGCTAACCCAGAAGTACCCAAATTTTGATGAAATTCCTAGCAAATGGGTTTTGCGTCCCACCAAGAATTTTTGCTGCAAATTAGCTCCAATTTCCTCCCTCAGCTACTAGAATTTCCTCTACAAAATTTCTATGGAAAAGAACAAGAAATCTCAGCTCAACTCTTGCACAAATCTCCACTTCAATCTATGTGTTGTAGATGGCCCAGAAAAACCCTTGTTTAGGCCCTAATGATAAAGATTTGGCCCTCCTGATAGCAGTGTTATTTTCCTCTGAAAATATCCAAGAAAACTCATCCTCCACTGAGGAAACTTTCTGCAAATTCTTAGCCTCAAAATCTACCAAATGCTAGTTCTCCAAAATGCCATGAATTCCACAATTGCGTCCTGCTAAAAAATTCATCCCACCTATTGCAAAGAGGAAATGGCTCACAAAATTTAGGAAAAGAAATATCCAATCAGCTCCAAATTTCTCTCCTAGGGTGACACTCTAGGTTCACCAAAAGAGAGTTGGGATTTTCCACTTGGAAATACCTGTGCCAAGCAACACTAGTTGACTTGGCTAAGCAGCTCAAGCAAACCCTCCAAAATCATAAATGAAATGGCAAAATAGAATGATCAAAATGAGGTTCTATCCTTCCTTTTATTGTTGCTTTCCCTTCCTCATATCATGGTTCGATTTCTCTCACATTATGCTCTGATACCACGGTTTGATTCTTCCCATGGTTCGATTTCCCCTTTTAGTAACCTTGACAACTTATTTTCACTTCAATTTTCTTCTTTCCCTAAGTCCCAACCTTTGCATTTTCTCCAAAAATTTACTTAACATCTCCAAAACTTATTTTTCCCAAGTTTTAATTATTTAATACAATGTTGCATGAAGCAGGGACGTTTTCTGGAAGCGGATCCACGGAAGCGTCATTTTCCAAAAATCTAAGAAGTGAAGCATCTCGGAAGCGTCTACTATATATATATATATATATATATATATATATATATTATATATATATATATATATATATATATATAAATATATTGTATTTGCATTTATATTAAAAAAACATCTAAAATACCATATTAGTTGTAGAAGACATGAAAACATTCATATTTTTACATAAATCAAATGGCATCCATTATACATCAATGATTAATTATTCCGACATCAACCATCTGGATGCATCAACCATCAAGAATCTAGATTCCTCTTCTCTTGTCTAGCCTTTTCCTCTACTTCGATTCTCTAGGGATATTAGTCAACATTACCCAATTTTGATCAAATGGCCCAATCCAAGCCTTATATTATGGTAGAGAAAATTTAATATGCTTGATCAATGATTTTGACTTGAGTGAAGGGTATCCTTTTGCTAAGGCCATGATAAAGGAGTTCAAAAATCAACAACACCAACACTGGGGTACATATAGGGCTCATTGCTCTTAATTAAATGCCAATCACATGCCCTCATACATGATATAATCCAATGAAATGCCACAATCCCATTGACCCTGAAAACTGTTTAAGTCTGCTGAATTTTGGATGGGATATGAAATTTTATTTTCTCCATATGAAGTCTGATGAGGTTGGAACCACTCTCAAACATCCTAAGTCATTTCATGGTAATGTTAAAATCTTGAGTAAAAGTGATCACTTTTATTTTAAGAATTTAACATTACCATTAGGGAGCATCTAGGAAGCTTCTCGGGAGCATTAAGGGGCACCTTGGGAGTATTCGGAAAGCATAGTTCCTCACATACCAGTTCGAAATTTCCAAAACAAAAAAAGCCTTGCAGAACCGTGTGAACCGTCCACCCTCTCTTAAATCCACTCATGATCTGGGGCGGATACATGCCTGAACCTCCATGGATCTACAACCGATCCTTTCCAGATCTGCAGATCAAGCCCCCGCGGATCCGCTTTTCCAGGAATCGCCAAAAAATGGCAGAACTGCAGATCCGATTTTCAGATCCACAGTTCTGCAAAAAGATTGGTGGCAGATTCGTACAGGATGTGGTTCCGCCTCCAGAATCTTGGGGGGGAGCGCAGGGGACAGTTCCTAAAACTATGATCTAATACTATATTAATAGCCAAAATTACAAAATTGAGAATTTCCTTGACAAAATTTCTAATTGGGGACATGACATTAATCAAGGACCCTATTAAAAAGTTTCAACCTCTAAGGGAGTAAAAGGCCCATGGCACATCTGTCATATGGCAGGTGTCATGTGATATAATGATAGAACAGACTGGGGCATCGGGGAAGGGTCCAAGCCACATGCCATGGCACAAGGGTAGCTATGATGAAGGAAACCCACACTTGGGTGTATAGTTGTAGAAGGGAGCAATCATGGTACATAAGTTACCCTGGTCTTTGTTTTTCCATCCTTCTTCATATGCCTTTTGCCTTTTATTGATTTTTCTTTCATAACTGATTGGGGTTCCAAGGGATGAGAGGATGATGGGTAAGATATAATAGTGATTACCCCCTTAAGGTTGGGCAGTTCCTCGCTCGCCAGGGGCTGGGACAATCATGGGTTCCTTAATAATGCAAGGGGGCCAATATGAGGGACCCTAGGAACCAGGGTGATGGCCATGATGATAAGAGTAGAGCTCATGTTGGTTTTTTCCCATGTGCTAAGTTTGTATGTCCCGACCATCTTTTGCATTTTATGATATATTTCCTATTAGGAGTGGCCAAATTATGCTTCTTACTTTATTTTTAACTACATCAACCTCCAAGGCATCGTTCCAGACCTGACCCAAAGTGTGAACAAGAGGAGGGGGGAGGCTAACTCTTTATGGACCCAACGGACAAATGTGGACCCAGATGGGAAATATGTGAAAAGGGTTTATAATGAGCGGAGGGGAGTGATGTATGTTGTTTCGAGAAGTGGGACCATAAAACCAAAATCAGGATTTCCCATGTAGTGCCACTCCTAAAGCTAGCAGCCAATAAAGGAGATCGCACAAGACTAGGATACAAGGCTAACCACCAAGTTGGACAAGGGGACAAGGGTAAAAACCAAGCCCATTCTTTCTGTCGAATTTCCCCCACTAATCCATGCCCAGAAGTGTCCATGATAAGTAAGCAAAAGTACCCAACTACATAATGAAAGCCATACCTTCGAGTTTGGAAGGCCCACCTTCAAACACATGATCATGATAAATGGGCGAGGGTGCATAATAGTTGGCTCAGGTGGCAGAGATGGTGGCACATCGAGCTACCTGGGGGCTGCAAGGGGTTGTTGGTTGCTGATTGAAGACAATCTAGGAGAAACTTTTCTCCTATGGGTGTCACCCACAAGTGGTGGGTAAAAACTGGCTCCAAATGGGACATGATCTCTCAATAGAGTACACGGACGTACTTGAATGGGGAGGTCATGAGAACACCAACAATATCTTGGGACTATAGACCTGTTACCTGCACATCAAAGGCTAAGCACATAGGGAATCATGTTTTTGCAGTGTCTTATTATCACCCATGCTTATGTTATGCCATAAAAATCAACAAGAAATAAAAATGATTCCAAATGCAATTCTAATCTAGATGTACCTACCCTAACATAGAGAAAGTATGATGTTAGTTCTAATGTGAAAATCAACATGTGATGCAACCTACTCTAACATGCATGATTACATTATTCGAATGCTAAGTATAATCATACAACCAACGTAACCAACATATCTTTAGATCAATATAAGAACTCATTCCCATATGATTATTCATGCAATAAATCAAAAAACCAACATAGAAATAATCATATGGATGATGCAGGTGGGAGGCAGGAAAATATGATATCCATATGGTGCAGAAAGGACTCCTAGATGAGGGGAAGGACACCAAATTAGAAGTTCAGAGCCTTTCCTACAATACGAGATGGATGAATGAATGACCAAACTCATGAACTCCCTCTTATGATCATTGTTCATGTTATGACGGGAAGGAGAAGGGGGCCAATGACATAGAGAGACACAACAAGTAGGTTGCTTAGTATGATGATCACATTGCAAAGGGGCAATGATTTTGTGCTCATAATCTTGAGGGTATGACTAGGAAGAAGGGATACATCTAATGAGTGGATTTTCCTCAAGACCATTCTCAAAATAGGGACAAGGGTCATGGTCATTTGAGATCATATGAAAAGGGATGAGGGAATGACTCATAGATGCCTCAAAATGATGAACGAGAAAGAAAGGTGGTGGTGGAGGTGAAGTATCAGATTTAACGGTCTCCCTTCCCTCAAGATCATATTCTAAAGGCTCATCAACATTGAGGGAAGGGTCCACAAGTGACTCAAAAATACTCCAATAATCACAAGGAAGGTAGGGAGAAACAAGGGCCCTATTGATATCATCATCATTAGTATTAAAAATAGGATCTTTCCTAAAAGGAGAGTCAATTGCTTCTAACTGCCCCCTTTCATGCAAGGGAAAATAATGATCCTCCTTCCCAAGATTATTGATGGATATGTCATCATAAATAACGCTCGAGAGAAAGGGAAGACCAATCTCAACTTCATCCTTCTTATTGGTGTCATAAATAGGAGACTATCAAATTGAGGACCAACGATTTCCCATTTCTCCTTTTCAATACAAAAATAATATCCAATGTCAACTTCCAAGGGACTAATGGGATCACTTTCCCTAAGGTTCTTAAAAGGAGGATCATCATAAATAATATCCTCAAGAAAGGTAAGGCAGCCTCAAATTTACTTTCCATAGACTCATCCTCCTTATCACTTGCATTCTCAAAATTATCTTTATCACCTTTCCCATTATGTAGACTCAAGGAGGACCCATCTTCTTGTTTATCATCAAGGTCTTCTCCAACCTCTTCATCTTGACTAGTGAGACCTTCCCTTTGGAGCGATACCTCTAGGCTTCGACAAGAATCTTCATTAGATTGGAATTTTGGCCCCTTATACTTCAAGAATTTGTTGATCAACTTGATGAAAGATGAAATGCTTTTAGGCTCACATTATTCCAGCTAGCCTTGATTTTCATATGCCATATATATAATAAATAACTCGATGAAGTTATCTAGGTGAATCACATTCACATCAAAAGCATGCCTAATGAATTTTGCTATGTGATCAACTACTGAAGTTGGATTGCCATCAAATTGTGGCACATTTTGCATAAGTCTTCTATCCAATCCATTTGGGTATCTAGGAATCCATGTGATATCTAAAGTAGGGAACCACTCATGAAGATTTTTGATAAACATTGATTCTTAAATATATATGTTATGGGAGTCGCCAAGGTGAACTCAAAGATTGCCTTGAGAGATGCTCGTTTCACCCTACAAGCATTGATGTTATGGTTCAATGAAGAACTAAGGCTTCGTTCTTCCAATGGAGTCGCCAAGAATGATAGGTCAATATTGTCATATGGGGAACATGACACACACCTCGTGTCCTCGGCAACGGCGCCAAAAATGTTACTGCTCAATTTAGCAGGGGTCCAAGGAGGGGTTCCTAGGGACTACTACTAGATCAATTGGCAACAGTGGAACAAGGACCTACTATGACCTCAGTCAATATTCCCTGCTTTTATGGACTTTCATCGATGAGAGGAGTCTCGGTATGAGAGAAACCACTATGAGTGATAAGTCAATGATTGGATAGGTAGTGATTTCTAGATCCCATTCACAAGAGAGACTCAAATGATAAGGTTCTCTTGCTTTAGAAGCAAGGTGTGGGGCTCTCCAAGAAAGGCTCAAAGGAGGCCTATACCTAGGGATTAGAGATATCTCTTGATAAGGGATGTCCAAGACCTAAGATTCCTTAGGGAGGAAAGTTTCTAGGTGGCCTTGTGAGATAATGAATGATGAAGATATGTGACCACAAAGAAGCCCGAAAGAACCCAAGCAAAGCCTAGGGTTTCAAGTGAGACTTCAAACAACAGGTCTAGACTAAGTGAGGGAGAAGAAGGGATCAAAATAAGTAAGCTTCCTTTGAGTTTTCAAGCGAAATAGATCCTATTGAAGGCCGCTAACCTATAAGGACCAAGGGCTAAATGATTTGGGAGCTAGGGCTTCGTGTATCTCACAAACCAACCGTGGGATTGACTCCAAATTTGGAGGGCACGTAGAGGAGACCCCAGTGCAGCTCCTCACCTACTTGCTAGGAAAACCAATGGCTAGAATGGAAATTGTTGGATGCCCTAGGTAGGCCGTCTAGGGTTAGGGCAAAGAAATTATGAGAAACGATGACTTTAGGTTGATCACCAAAGGACTTGAGACTAGTGGCCTAGTCAATTGTGGAGAATGGAGTCAAATTGATTTTGATTTAGGAATTTTCGCTAAACCAAGGAGCCTAATTGCAACTTCACATGCCTTTGGGAAGCATCTACATAGTTACAACAAGGATTTATACTTCAACTTGTCAATTAATGGAGTTTCGAGGTGCAAAGAGTTAACCCACCACTAGGAAAAGTTCGATCTTCTTTCCAAGAGGAATAATATATGCAATGAGCCAATATTACCAAGTATTTATGAATTTCACATCAATAATTAAGGCACAATAATAACCATAACATAACATTCCATACATTAGACTATAAACATGAAAAATTTCACACAAAAGAGTACTTACAAGACAAGAAGATTATATCCATCAATTAGAATTGCAAGAGTGAAGCTCCAAGATAAGATAGCCAATATCCAAACATCAAAATGCATCAAATAATCTCCAATTCATCCAACAATAGCAAGCCCGAATTCTTTTCTCCAAAGAGGTACAAATCCAAGTGATGATGAGGAATGAAATGAACCTCTCATCAATATATATGATCCTCTGAGGGATTTGAATTGCCTAATTAGGCCTAATGGTGCCCCTAATAATAAAACAATTTACAAATAACAACCTTTTGGTGACAAGCCCACCAAATAGCTCTATAATATGAAAAATAAGCCTCTCAAGAGGGCCAGAATGATAGAAAAGTAGCTAGGAGGGTCGTTGGGAGGCCAAATGGAGTCTAACATGTGCCAAAATGAATCAAAGGGCTCCATAGATAGTGATGAAGGGCATGGACTCTTGATCTCCAAGAAAATGACCTATGGCACCCCTAAGTGGTTATGCGGGCACAAATCATCCTCATGGGTCTCCCAATGAATCAAACAAACATGTATCCCATCTGCAAGAGCTAGAACAATGATGCAAGCCCTCCCTTTGTCTCCCATGGTGAGACACAACCCCATGTGGGCCCTGGATCATTTTCCAAGTGTGTGGTGCAAGAGTGTAGTCAGTTGGGCAAAGTTGTCCAAGTGCATCATCATCAAATAAGTGGGACACGAGTGAGAAATGAATGGTATTGAAGAATCCCATGGCATTGCTATCAGCGCTCTGTTATAGTGGAGGCCCATGGCTCTCAACGCACACTCTATAAATGCTAATCTGTAATGTTACAAACTTAAATAAAAAGTGATATGCAAAACAAAATCGATTTGTAACACAGGATATAAAAACAATCAGCAAATCCTTATTAAAACTCCAAAAGTGAGAACCAGTTGAGCCATTTTATTAATGAAATGAAGCAAGTACAATAATATAGAGAAATGTACTTGGGCCTACCTCAAGGGCAAACTTGAAAGGACCCGAGTGATAAAACAATAATCTCGAAGCTGGAAATGACTGCTCCTCTAATGCTCTGCGTTGTCCTTGGAAACTACACTGTTGGCTGGAAAGGAATTGCAAGAAACCCTATCTTTGGTGCTCAAAAAATGTTGAACCTTTATATCTGGGATCCTTGTCAAAAACCCAAAAAAACCCAGAAATATTTTGGGCTGAATCCAACCTCTCAAATTCAGCCTCCAATATGTCCTACGCAATCCCCAGCAATTCTACACTATCTGCTGCAAAGATACGGCTAAAAACCCCACCTCCAATGCTCAGAAAATTATGAAATGTTATATCTAGGATCCTTGTCGAAAACCCAAAAATGGTTTGGCTGGATTTTGACATTTCAAAATCAACCTCCAATATGCCCCATGCCCTCCAAGCTGCTCCCGAAAACGACCTGCAATAAACCCCAACGAAATCCTCCTCCAATCTCATGAAAATGCAGCAATCAATTCTCCAAATATTTCCCTTAACCTCCATAGTAAATTTCAACATCAAAGACTGATACTCTACCCTCCGTGTGAACACCTAGTGTTGCCTCTGCCCTGGCCCAGGGAGTGCGAAAATCGACCTGCGAAGTAGCACACTCCTCTAGCTCCAAAACTTCTCCCAATTGCCAAAAATCCTCCTATGCCTCCTCTCCAAAAAATCCTTCACCCAAACTCCTCTGCAAAAAGCCACAAGCAAACTCGGCCTCCTCTTCACTGCGTCCTCCAGTAATAGGCACCACCTAGAAATGGATGCAATCGCAGGGAATCGCACTGAGCTCCTCCTCCTAAGGAAATGAAAGAAAACCTTCCTAGGGTGGCACTTGAAGTCTCCTGAAGAAAGTGTGAGCTCTTTGCTTGAACAACTCGTGCTGAACAACAAGTGACTTGACTAATCAGCTCGAGCAAACAAAGAGAAATCGATCTTACTTAAAAGATGATTGAAATGAGGAGAGTTTCCTTCCTTATATAGATTTTGTGGAACACTTTTCCCTCCAACTTTACCTTCATCATGGGCCCTCACTTAACGAATTCCATGCAAATCGAACTAGGGAGTGCGTATTTCCCTAGTGTGGGTGGTCCCTGTCGACCACTACATGTCAACGACCCATAGCAATACACCTCCTATTTTCGCAAAAGGGATAGCGCCTGATAGATGTGTCCCTACCATCCAGCTATCATCGTCAGCCTAAGGATCATGTTATAATGTAAACCCATTCTGCGTGTGTATAATGTAAATAATCTCAGCAGATCCGTGTCGTGTGTGTAATCATTAGGTAAACCTACTTTTCTGATGACGATCTACATTCCAGGAGGTTCTTTGTCTCACCGATCCATTCTCGAATGGTCGGCAGAGTTTTCCTTTAGCGTTACCCCAAAGCTGGAGTGGATTTTGTCACTGGGATTTTAGGGGAGTCCTAGTGTTAAAGATCGAGTCTCTATAAAAGTGATTTGGGAATAATCCTAACTATTTGGTTAAGTTATTTTATTACAAATGGCTTAGTCTGCTGGATTATATTTGTGTCGCAGAAATGGGTAGTCTGTGAGGGTCTATTTCAAATGAGTTTTCCCCCTTGAGACGTAAAAAATGTAAAAATCATGATGTAAAATGTCTTGCGGGTTAGAAAAATAATGTCCCCTCATAGGTTAATTAATTAAATTTTCTGGCCAAAAATTAATTAAAATCCTAAGCCAGAAATTTAATTAATTATAGGTCCTAGGTAAATTTAAATTTTCCAAAGGAAAAATTCGTGAGTCCTTTAAAAATTAAATTTTAAAGAGGTCCAGGGACTAAGGTTAATTGATTATTTTCCTAAATTTTAAGCCTTTGGTCCCTGGGGTTAAGTCAAAGTCAAAATTTTGAGGAAATTAATTTAAAAAATTAATTTTTGAATTAATTAAAATGCATTTCATTGAAAAATTCGAAATTTTCTCAATAACTTGAAATTTTGACAGATGAGATTAAAAGAAATTTTGATCTTCATCAACAGTCGAGATTGCTTTGACGAGGATCACTCAAACTAGCCGTTGGAAGGTTTATCTTTAAATAGGAGGTCATTTGTCAGTTGAGATCATCCGATCTCTAAATCATGTACTAAGCTCTCAAGCTCTCTTGTATACATTTTTGAATTAATGCAAGTCTTTGGGGTTTCAACGTGCTGTAGTGTTCCTCTTCATGAATTTATGGTAACATTGTTTTAATTTATGCTTAATATCATGTGAAACTATCAATCAATAACTCTCTTAGAATATCTAAATACAGGTATCTTATTCAGTTCATTGGATCTAGGGTAACATTTTTAATTTTGATTGAAGTAGCAAGTATCTCTATTTCTTCATAATTTTATTGTTGTTTTATTTCTCTATTTGATTTGATGGTTGATCTAGTGTTTGCAAAAGATCTCTCAAGTTCTCATTGAGCATTTCGGGATAGTCCTTAGTTGGACCAGCCAACTCTCAACACATGTTTTCTGAAGAGCCTACTTCATATAAGCCTCAAGAATTATCTAACGATAATCTTTTTTTTGCAGGGTGTTTTTTGGCTACTACTTTTCTAAAATTTAAAAATATTTTAAATATTTTGTGGAAATTTTGATAGATCTGGCTATTAAGAGCCTTAGATTATCAGATCTAGGAGCAGAGTTGGACTCATACTCCTCAGATCTAATAGATATATAAATTATTTGTATAAATCTGTAAATTATTTGTGTAGATTTGTTGTTTACTTGTGTAGATCTGAAATTTTGTAACATAATTTTGAATTTTAACACTTGGGTTTTTGGGATTTTCTTTATTTTTGTACATATTGGGTATTGGGTTTTTCTCTTCTCACTTGTGCAGGAATAGATCTGAGAAATCAGCCAAGAAAATTTTCAGATCTGAGCTAGATCTAAACCCTGGAGGGCAAGATCTGGGCTTAAAGATTGTTTGCAGGAATAGATCTAAGAAATCAACCAAATAAATCTGAAAATCTGAAAATTTTCAAGCAGATTTGGGGGTTTTGAGATAGATCTAGGCCCTAGAGGGCAATATCTTATCCCAAATCTTTTTACAAGGCTAGCGAATAAAGATTTTGCAATAAATCTAAAGATCCGAAGAAAAATAATTTTGTTTTAGAACAAGGGTTTCAAGTTTTGGGGCTCCTAAACTTATATCTACCTTCTCCTAGCCCAACGCTAGTTCTATTGGGCCTAGTGCTAGCTCTCATTGGCCTTAGATTCCCTTGCTCCATTTCTGATTTGAATATTTGATTTTCTGAAGCTAATCATTGGTCGGTTTTTTGCAAAAAATTTGGTAAAAAATTGTGTTTTAGATATTGATTTTTATTTTTTTTTTGCAACTTGGCCAAGTAATTTTCAAGGCTTAAGGCCTAAGTGTTTGATCTCTAAACCATCTTTTTCCTCACTGTTTGCTACAACAGTCATGTACCTTTCTAATAGTGGTGAAAAACACATTCAAGTAGTTTGAAATTAACTAAAAAAAATGCTAAATACATTAATAAGTCATTTATGTTTGATGTGTATCAAGAATTTGGCCTTAGATCTACATTTTGAGTCACTGTTATCTCTAAATAATTCTGTTTCTGAACTCTGAAATATAACAGTGGAAAAATTTCATGTGGGTTAGCCTAAGATCAGTTCCTAAGTTGTCTAATCCATTAAGGAATTAATTTCTTGAGTTGGGCATTCATCATTACGCTTATTTCATGTTTTAATTGCTGGCTGTAATAAGTATATTAGATCTGATATAAGTCCATAAATCACATCACAACAGGCTGAAATTTTTTGATAATGCATGTGGGCAAGTTAGGAAAAAAATCGGTAAATTTTGGCATAAAGATATCATTGATAGCTTACTGTTTTCATTGTCATATTGCTGTTGTCATAAAGTTTTTCTTACTGCTGTCCTAAAAATCAATTTCTAAAAATTAAGTACCCTGTCATGCAATTGTGATAAAATGCATATCCTTTGTTTCATAAACTGAGTATTTTTTTTAGCATCTGTTGATATTGATATCGAATTGCAAAGTTGTTTTTGTTCTTTTTGAGCTAAATTATATCAAGAAAATTTGAAATACGCTGGTATTTTAACTATAGTATCTTCAAGAGTTTATTTTCCTAGTCTTCATCTAAAAAAAGGCGAGCATTTCATATGGGTAATTGAGGGATTTTGCGGCATAAGTGTTTTCTCATTCTCGAGTCTAACTTCATCTCATCTTCCGGTGCATTTGCATATACGTTAACTTTGCATAGATAAAATTTAGTTCCAAGCATAAGCTTGGTCAATAGACAGATAGATCTCCATCTGTCTTTTCTTAAGAAGCCTGTTTTAATAGTACTTAAAACAATGACCTTGCAGTCGTCAAAGCCACAGTTCTCAGCGGCGCTAGAGGCACCGGGTATGTTAGAATTTCAGGAGAGGTATCGTTAATCACACCTTAGTGTGCTTCTCCTGATCTTCTCCATGCCAATTACTACGAAATCAGGCTCAACACAGAAAGGATTGAAGGGTTCACACTTAAATAGGCATTTAACTAAAATTAACCAAGATTCTTGCATCTCACATTAGTTTTAGAATCTGCATTTCATATAAAATAGTCATTCATCTAAGCAGCAGTTGCTAATCGATTACTTGGTATTAATTTCCTTAACATGATCGTTGACTCCATAAGGCACTGGTATCAATAGTTTAAAATCTAATCAAATCCTATAAGTTTTGCTAAATCTTAATCAAGTACTTGATTGCTCCACTATGTCTCCCAAACTGGTTGGTTCCCAACTAGTTCTTCATTCCACTTTTCCATAGGGTCTACCCTCCTTAGCTTGTTGTAGGGAGATAACTTAAACGGAGAGATTGGGGATCAGGGTGACAGCCCCCGATCTGAGCCGTTGTCGTGATGCCTAGACATTCTGTGCGACAACAGTCCCCATGTGTAATTTAATCATAACAAAATAACTTCTCCTAAGTCTAATCTCCTAATAAAAATTGATTGTACCCTACTATCTCCAAAATTGGCCCCCAAAATGCAATAATTAGTCTTGTTCCAAATTAATTTAGGAAGGGACATGAGAATTCTCCCCTCCCAAATGTTTTTTGTCCCCAAGCAACTTCAATGTTAGATGCTCAAGTATGTGCTCGCCCTCCCAAGTAGCATCCTCATCCAGCAAGCTCCTCCAATACACCAAAATTTGTTTGTCCTCAAGAAGTGCCTGAACAAGCGCCCTCTCTGACTGTGGATCCCCACTGTCGCTGCAAACTTCACTAGGGTTCCAAATATGTCATTGGGTCATCCCTAATCGTTGTACTATCCTACAGTGAAGGAGTCCCTCAATACCAAGATCCCAAACCAACTTGATCAATGTGAAGCACCCCTTGCTCCACTCACTATCTTGCTAGATAGACGCATTAGAACTCGTTTGTCTACTACCAAAACATAGAGCACCTGATGATGTGAAACTCCATCCAAATCCTCATGAAGTTTCCCTACTGAATAGTCCACACCATGCACTCTGATTGTGGGCCCCTGAAGATACAACTCAATCCCCATACGAATGAAGCCTCTCATGCATGAGCTCCTCCTGCAATCCTCTTGCTAGCCATCTTGCCATGGTGATGAAGTATACCACACCATCAACAAATCATGGAAACCAAATGGAAGATCTGGATGACCCTCCCCTATAGAAACCAACTCTCCTCTATGGGTAGTTGAACTGCTCAGCCCTATTCTGCTAGAATCCCCTTCCCGTCACAAAAGCAACCTATCTTGCTAACATCGTGACACTCTAGTAATGACTGACTTCCTAGCATGCTAATACCAAAGCCTCCTCTCCCATAACTCTCGGCCATAATCTATGTGATGATGAATGCTAGGCAAATCTTGACAAAAAAACTCAACAGTGTCAGGGCCTGTCACTCCATGGCTAGTCCCAATCCTGAGCAACAATCAACCTCGTCCTATGGTGAGGGCTTCAGTGATCCCCCATGTGTCTGCCTATGAATGAATCAGTCCACTTGTCATCCTGACCATGCTCAATGAGGAGTGGAGTATCCCATCAATCCACTGGATCCCTGGATCCCATAACCATATTGGAGATCCAAAATATCCAATCCTCTCTGTCCGCCGCTGTGATATGCTGCTAGCTGTTGGGACCCCTCTGTGCCCTGTCTCTAGCTCATATAGGTATCCAATAAGTAGGTGCCGAGCATCAAGAACCTGTGTCGCGAATATCCAGTAGCTTTGTGCTTGCCAAATCACATAATGAGATTTGTTATGCCAGCTCCAAATGATGTGCTCAGGTATTGTCGAAAGCCTAGGCATCATCCTGCCAACAAGGACTACCGTCTTTTGCACCTCATGCTCACCTAATGCCTTGAGTTTTCCAACTAAAAAAGAACCATGTAACTCCCTATCGGTCACCTCCCCAAGTGTGAGCCTAGGAGTGGAACATATGCTACCTCCACAATCAACCATGCCATCCCTCGGCCTGTATTCGTCAACTCGTGCACCTACCAAGTGCCTCAACTAGAGAGTCTCATCCTGACTCATGACACGAGGTGTCTCATCCAACTGCCTAGGGGGAGCATCCCAATCCCTGTTGTTTGAATGGAGATTGTCAAGGAGCAACAAACAAACACTCTACAACTGTAAACAACACTGAAGGAGGATGAGTATGATCAAGAGTCCGTCGGAATGCTCAAGAGTAATCCTATAAATGACCCCCTCTCTATCTTGGATCTGCTGATAACCCCCTTTGATCTAGATTTAAACAGGAACGTAACAAATTACAAAGATAACCATAAACACAGAGATGCAGCAGAAATAATACTTCATTTCATTAATATAAAATACTGAAATCTGCTTACAAACAATAATGGGAATAAACCAACTAGGGTAATGGTAGCTTATCTTTGAGAAGAGATGTGGCAGGCACATGCCCCTGAATTGTGTTACAATGAGGCTCAAAGGCCTATTTATTGTTAAAAACAATGGAAAACCCTAAAAATCCAAAAACCTAACCCTAGAAGATGAAACGCCAAACTGTGGGCCCTGTTTGGATAAATTGCTACATCAACTTCCTGGGGTCGTAACTTTGGCATATGATCTCTGTTTGACAGCACAATATCTTGTTAGAAATATCTATCCAAGACCTACAACTTTTGGAAGAGCAACATTGATCCATGAACCCATGTTGCTCCCAATTTTCCAAAAACACGTCGTTTAGGACCTCAAAACGGCTCCAGAAATTCAGGACTCAAAAAACTGCTAAAAATAGTAAACTGTGCTACAATTAAGGAAACTGAAAAGCTGAAAGAAACGATGGTGGGGGTCCAAGTGGACTTGGCGGTGGCCACCAATATCCACCTGGATCATTCCTCCCCCCTTAGGAAGCAATGGTCCCCATTGCATTGAGTTCCTCCATGAGATGAGGAAACTTTTGTTGAACTTGGTCTCTGGTGAGCCACTTGCCCTGGTGAAGGAGTTGACCTGCTTTGACAACTTGATACAGTTGGATATTCTGTTGGTAAGTGTGCTTGATCTGTGTGTCCGTGATCCGACCAGTTGTAGCTTGTTCCATGCAATCTAGATTTAACTCTCTGGGTGTGAGTTGTTCTGCAATGTCGAATGTGTCTAGTAATGGTAGAAAGTATGGCTGAAGGTGGTCCACATTGAACACTGGGTGCAGGCCAAGGAATGGGGGAATGCTGAGCTCAAATGCATTGTCTCCCATAGCCTTGGTAATGGTGTAAGGACCATATCGGAGTGGGCTGAGTTTCCGATAGGCTCCGGTAAGGCGTTCCTTTTGCAAATGCAACCAGACTTTGTCGCCTACCTAAAACTTTTGTGGCACCCGATGTTGATCATGTCGCTGCTTGTATTTGGCATTTGATTTCTCCAGAATGTCATGGACCTGCTGGAAAATATGTTGGATTTGCTCAATGAAGTTGATTACCTTATCTGTTTCGGACTGGACATGAGCCGAATTTGTGTAAGTAGCTGCAAATGGCATGGCCACATCAATGGGACATAGTGGCTGGAATCCCAAGCCCACCTGAAAACGGCTATGGCCAGTTGAGCTGTGAAGAGCCCAATTGTAGTTGTGTTAAACATAGGGGATGCTCTCGTCCCATGTGTGTGGATGCTTTGAATTGTACATGCACAGAATGTGTACGATCATCCTGTTGACAACCTCTGTCTGGCCATCAGTTTAAGGATGGAAGGCTGTCGACTTAGTGATTCTGGTGTCCAGCATCGACCAGAGACTGAACCAAAATGTACTGAGGAAGCTGCTATCCCAATCTAAGATGATAGACTTTGGGATCCCAAGGTGTACCCACACTCGTTCAAAGAAGAGTTTAGCAGTGGCTTCTGCTGTGATATTCTTCTTGCAAGCCGCCATAATGGCCATCTTCGAGAACCTGTCGACGACCATGAAAACACAGTCGTTTCCATGCTTAGCGGAAGGAAGGCCTGACATGTAATCCATGGAGATGGATTCCCAAGGTCGACTAGGGGTAGGCAGCGGGGTATAGAGGCCTTGCTTCTTGATGGTCAGTTTGGCAATGGCGCAGGCAGTGCATGATTTGATGTACTTCCCGACATCTTGTCGAAGATTCAGCCAATAGAAATACTTCTGCAGTACTGCCACCATTTTCTCGACCCCGAAATGCCTAGCAGCCCGACTGTAGTGTGCTTCCCAAATCATCTTGGCACGCTCGTTTGAAGGAACACAAAGGTGACCCAAGTGGCATAACTGGGCATCCTGGAGGTGAAAATCTGGAACATGCTGACCCTCCAAGAGTGTCCAGTATGTGTGGCCGAATTCTGGGTCGTTTTTGTAGAAAAGTGGCCAATCATCGACCAAAGATTGGACCAAAATGTACTGAGGAACCTAATGTCCCGATCTGAGATGATAGACTTTGGGATCCCAAAGTGTACCCACACTCGTTTAAAGAAGAGTTTAGCAGTGGCTTCTGCTGTGATATTCTTCTTGCAAGCCGCCATAATGGCCATCTTCGAGAACATGTCAACGACCACAAAAACACAGTCGTTTCCATGTTTAGTGGAAAGAAGGCCTGACATGTAATCCATGGAGATGGATTCCCAAGGTCGACTAGGGTTAGGCAGCGGGGTATAGAGGCCTTGCTTCTTGATGGTCGGTTTGGCAATAGTGCAAGCAGTGCATGATCTAATGTACTTCCCGACATCTTGTCGAAGATTTGGCCAATAGAAATACTTCTATAGTACCGCCACCATTTTCTCAACCCTGAAATGCCCAGCAGCCCGACTGTAGTGTGCTTCCCAAATCATCTTGGCATGCTCTCTTGAAGGAACACAAAGGTGTCCCAGGTGGCATAACTGGGCATCCTAGAGGTCAAAATCTGGAACATGCTGACCCTCCAAGAGTGTCCAGTATGTGTGGCCGAATTCTGGGTCGTTTTTGTAAACAAGTGGCCAATCAAAAGTCTCGTGCCCACAAGAGTTGAGCACGGTGGTTAACGCCATGATCGGTGGTCAACTGAGGCAATCTACAACATTATTGGTGTTGACCTTCTTATACTAGATATTCAAATGGAACTGTTGCAGGTATGTGGACCACTTCTGATGGCGATCATTCTGCAATTTCCCTTGGGTCTATATGAACTGCAGGAGTCGATGGTCTGTATGGATGACCGTTTCCTTCCCCAAAATGTAATGCTTCCATTGTCGGTAGGCCTGCACAATGGAATACACCTCTTTGTCATAAGTGGGATACTTCAGGACTGTGTTTGAAAGTGTCTCACTGTGATATGCCACTAGATGCCCGTGTTGAGTAAGGACTGCCCCAATAGCATAGTCAGAGGCATCTGTCTCCACCTCAAATGGTTGTTGCAAGTCTGGTAATGTGAGCATTGGTGTCGTGCAGAGGCGATCTTTCAACTCTGTGAATGTCTTCTATTGAGATTCATACCAAAAGAATTTTTCTTTCGCTTCTCCCTTCGTGACTTGACTCAA
The DNA here is from genome assembly GCA_000404065.3 of Pinus taeda. Lineage (NCBI taxonomy): Eukaryota > Viridiplantae > Streptophyta > Pinopsida > Pinales > Pinaceae > Pinus > Pinus taeda. Next base: position 42,579 of record APFE031551584.1, on the reverse strand, counting down.
GGGACAAGTGATATGAGAAAATCCCAACACGAACCTACGATAGAAGTTGGCAAGACCTAGAAAGCTGCGGAGTTCTGTTAGAGTGGTTGGAGATGGCCAATCCCAAATGACTTGGATCTTGGCTGGATCCACATGCACCCCCTATTCATCAATAATGTATCCTAGATACTGAACCTGGGTCATGCCAAAAGTCCATTTCTCGAAATTGGCACATAACTTGTGTTGCCGCAGTGTTTGGAGAACCTGTCGGATGTGGTGGAGGTGCTCTTCCCAACTCTAGCAGAAGATCAAGATGTCATCCAAGTATACCACTACAAATGAGTTGGTGAATGGCCGCAAGATGTCATCCATTAGCCTCATCAAGGTTGCAGGAGCATTCGTCAATCCGAAAGACATAACCAACCATTCGAAAAGGCCTTCCTTGGCTTTGAAGGTAGTCTTCCACACATCAAAGGGTTCGATTGGTACCTGGTGATATCCTGACCTTAAATCAATCTCGCTGAAATAATTTTCCCCCTTCAGTTGGTCCAAGAGGTCATCAATTTGTGGGATCGGGTACCTATTATGGACAGTGATCTTGTTCAGCGCCCGATAGTCAATACAGAGTCTCCAAGTCCCATCCTTCTTCTGTACCAACATGATTGGGTTCCCATGGGGTGATGAACTCGGACAGATGTGACCTTTCTATAGCAGCTCCTGAATCTGCCTCTTGATTTCATTGTTCTCCAAAACGGAGCGCCGATAGATTGGTCCATTGAGCAACTGTGCACCTAGGGTCAGATCGATGGAGTGCTTGACCTGACAGTGCAGAGGAACCCTTGCGGGGGAGGTGAAGATGTCCTCGTACTCCTCCATGACCTTGTCCATCTGTAGTTGTCGTGTGGAGGGGCCTTGTCTGGAGGTCATGGCCACCGTCTTCTTCTTTCCTTGAGGGCGTATCATCAGGAAAACAAAATTCTCGGTTTTGTAAATGAGCTTACTGTATTGTTTTACAGTAACCAAAGAGATGGAGGCTATGTCACATGGTTCGAGTTCGACAACGATTAAGTCCAATTCGAATTCGAATTTTCCGATCAGGTTCGAATGAGGTTCGGCATTAGGTTCAACTATACATATTTTTCAATATATATATATATGACCTCGGTCTAATGGAGCAGGAATAACCTTGTATAATGGACGTTGCAAAGATTGAAGGATTAGACATTCTCGGCATATCTGTTTTAGCATACAAATCTACCTAGACATATCACAATTACACAGCTAGTGATCTCGACATACCTGTGAGGATCTCAGCTGAATGGAGTAGTAAAGATCTAGGACAAAGGCACAATGTCAATGGATCTCGCATGGCAGTCTTGGCATCAAGGCCTCGGTGATACTCCTGTAGAAGTCTAGGCTCTAGACAAGAACAACAATGATAGAACCTCTCTCTCGGCCTAATAATATTGACGTTAGACGTTGTCTCAATCACACACACACACACACACACACACACACAGATATATATATATATATACTACAATTGTGGCACAATAACAAAGCCGCGGAAATGATCATTCTCGAAGGATACAATCCCTGCATAACAAAGAGCCATAGTAACCATTACAGTCTCAGAATAAATGAGACAGTAAGGACCTCAATATAGTGAGGAATAGTATCTCATCTCGGTGGATCTATTTCTTAACAGTCAATGTATTATAAACTAGAAAATTTTAAAATGGGAAAGATTTAAAAGAAATATAAATAAAGAGAGAAAAAAAAAATATGCACATATAATATATATGGATTTTTATTGGTGAAGCATGTATGAAATTCTCAGTGCATCATTAAAAAAATCAAACCTTAAAAAATTCGTTAAAATTCGCCTTCAGGTTCGTTGAGGTTCGTTTAGGTTCGAGTTCGTTCAAGTTTGACTTGAGGTTCGAATTTCAGGTTCGGCGAACCTGAACGAATTTCAAATTTTTTTCAGGTTCGCCGAACTCTGTGACATAGAATGGCGGTAGGCGGTGCTACCTTTGGTATCCTGTACAACTTATTTCCCAAAGTAACAATAACAGCACGGGGCCTTGATTCATACACAGCATGTCGCTTCCACAAGTATGGTTGTCCTAATAATACATCACAAACTTCAAGAGGAGCAATGTCACAAAATACCTCATCCATTAAGGGCTTGATGTTGTATGGAAGGCGACACTGTTGGCTCACACGAAGATCCCGTCCTTGGTGAAGCCACCCGATGGTGTACGGTTGTAGATGTGTTGTGGTTGGTGAGCCCAGCCGCTTCACTACCTCTGCTGAAATGAGGTTCTTTTGGCTCCTGCTGTCGACAATGCACTGTAGCGGGGAGCCCTTTACCCACATCTAGGAGTGGAAGAGACGCTCTTCCTCTAGATCTTCGAGTCCCTCCTTCTGTATCTTTGTGGTGGCAATGGTGGCATTGGGCTCCGCATCGATAATCTGTTTCCCTTTGTCATTCCCCTTGTCGAGTTCTGACTCAAAGTCGGAACATGCATCTGATTTCGAAACCTTTAGTTCGGCCACCAGTGACTGCTTGGCCCGACACTCACTTGTGTTGTGAGTGGAGCTCTTATGGAACTCACACCACTTTCCCGTGTCCTTTTTCGGCTTCACGGCGTTGTTCTTTGCTTGCAGCTTTGGTGGGTTGTCTTGGGCTGCCCCGCCTTGGCTTTGTCCTTTATTCTGCAGTTTGGGGGCACCTTTACCTTGCTTCAGATTCATAGATCCAAAGTCTCGCTTCTTTTGTTTAAACTTTTGCTCAACCTTGACGGCATATCGGTACCCCGTGTCGAGCAAGAGGATGTTCAGGAATTCTATTTCTTCCTGGATGTACTTGTGCAGGCAGCTACGGTATTTGAGTACCAAATGCTGCTCTGAATCCTTAATACCCAACTTTGTGCGAAGGGTATGGAAAATATTGGTAAACTCCGGCACGTCTTGGTCCCTCCCCTGTCGCAGCATGGTACACTTTATTATTGATCCTCTAGCTCCTGATAGGGTAGTACTGCTCCTTGATGGCATCCCGAAATGAATCCCAAGTAGTTGTGGTTGAAAATAGTGAACCTGTACTTTCATCTTTCTGCTCGCAATAAGTTTCCCACTAGTCCTTGTCATGGGGGGCTGCTTTGAGAAGAGCAAAAATAATCTTTTCCCGACTCGAAAAATCATGAACAGAAAAATAACCCTCTAGCAAATTTAACCATTTATCGACGACATCTGCGTCTATCGGACCCTCGAATATGGCGATTTCAAAATTAACTTGTACCTTGAACGGTGTGGCGTTTCCAGAGTAGCTGTTGGAAGCTAATACGTCGCCCTTGGGTAGCTGTTGAAGGATTTGGGTAAAGCTATCCATCATCGCGTTCCTTTGTCACTCGAGGGCTTCTTCGAGCAAGATTTTGATAAGATCTCCTACCCCATCGTCTTTCTTTTCATTCGCCATGGAAGGTCGTCAGGATTTGTGAGGCTGGTCTTGCAAAGGTTCAACCAGTTCAAGCCCTAACTCCTTATATCCCGACCTCGTTGGGGACATGCAAAGAAAAACAGAGAAAAGGTAGACTGCTCTAATACCACTGATCCATATTTAAATAGGAACGCAAATTACAAAGATAACCATAAACACAAAGATGCAGCAGAAATAATACTTCATTTCACTAATGTAAAATACTGAAATTTGCTTACAAACAGTGATGGAAATAAACCAGCTAGGGCGATGGTAGCTTATCTCTGAGAAGATATGTGGCGGCTACATGTCTCTGAGCTGTATTGCAATGAGGCTCGAAGGCCTATTTATTGTTGATAAACAATGGATAACCCTAAACATCCAAAAACCCTAACCCTAGAAGATGAAACGCCAAACTATGGGCCCTGTTTGGGTAAATTGGTACATCAACTTCCCGAGGTCGTAAAAGTGGCATATGATCTCCATTTTACACGCACAATATCTTGTTAGAAAGATCTATCTGAGAACTACAACTTTGAGAAGAGAAACATTGTTCCATGGACCCATGGACCAATGTTGCTCTTAGTTTTCCCAAAAAATGTCGTTTAGGGTCTCAAAATGGCTTCAGAAGTTCAGGACCCGAAAAACTGCTAAAAATAGTAAATTGTGTTATAATTAAGGAAACTGAAAAGTTGAAAGAAACAATGGTGGGGTCCAAGTGGACTTGGCAAGTGGCCACCAATATCCACCTAGATCACCCTTGAAGCGTTGTCTCCACAAAACATGGTGTCCCCAAATGCTCAACAGTGTCCTCATCGATCCTAGGTGGGTTGCATCCAATGGTACACATAGTGCCCCTATCCATAAGTCTCATGAGAGGCAATGCTCCAAGCACTCGTTGCACCACATCATCTGCCACTGCATACCCTCCAGTATCTCTGCACTCCTCAACATGCCACTATACACTATAACCAATCCTGGTACACCACTGGGTACTCTCGGCTACGACTATACCATCTTGTACTATCCTGTGTCCCACCTGTGTCACTGCACCTATCACTCCCCGCATGTGCTCAATGCGATGTCCATAATGCAGTCCAACATACTACGACACACCCCCATGCGTCTCCCTGCCTATCCGTAGACCACTGCTCCACACTAGATGCTCCTACCCATCCCTAGATGTGATGGCCTAAATTTGTGTCCATATGTGTTGGCCCGCACCCGATCTATATCATCACCTCCACCATCACATCACCATGCTCTCCGATGAGGGGATCTCCCCTCAAATCCTCCCTGAGGGACCTAAGAAGTGAATATCCCTAGGTACCAGTAGTGATGCCACCATTGCACTGCCCTTCCATGTCCTTTGTTCCCCACACAAATGTGAAGAATCATCAGCTCCATACAAGGCACTGTTTGGTGGCCTGCCAATGCCACCTCCTCCAACAAACTCCTGCCAGAGTATGCTGGTCATCCTGTGATCCCATGCATGACCATCATACCAAAACGACCTAGGGAGTCTATCCATAAATTGGTTGGCCGCTAGTGCTAACTGAGACTCCCTTAGCGAATGTGTGTGCTCAACTTCTAGGCCAACTACACCACCAGTCATAGTCAACTGACATACCCAGAGAATGATAGGTAGTCCCACCTAGATCCCAATTCTAGAATGGGCTTACGATATCCCTAATGCCTGAAAGCTCCTGCTAGTCCACTACCCTCTCCATAGCCCACTCCATAGGATACCAACTCCGAATCTCTCACCATCCAACCCCAAGAGAGGGATTGAATGTACGAACTCCCATACATAGGACAAGCCCTCCATCCTGCAAATGCTGCACCTTGTGCTAATCATGTCCCCTCATCTCATCAGCCTAGTCAACACATAAAATATGTTGAGGTGGCTCCGCCTCTCCCTCTCTAAGGTACAAAGGTAAACAACTGACGCTATAAGCCCCATCTATGTATGTCTAAAGAGGGATTTTCTGATGCTATAATGTGCACTCTAGTTGTACCATCAAGGAATCCAACCGTTTCCCAACACGAGTCAGTTTGCCTGTTGACTCAGGACAAACCACTCTCATGTCCTCTAGCTCCTCTTTTTGTTGTAGAATGGCCTCTCATACTGTCATGGCCTCCTCCTCAATGCTAGGTCAGCCTCGAACTAATATAATTGTCGTGGGTATCTATCACCTGTAAACTCGGTCACAACTCTGGATACCTTAGCAACTATGAGCATCACATCCATGGGTGGCACATCCTCAACAGATGGCTCTATGTGTGTAGGCTCTATCCTATCCACCAAGGTGTCAACCAGTGCTATCAAAGAGATCTCCAACAATGGTGACTCTTGTGCTATACTAAGTATATCAATGTGTTCCTCACCATCCTCTGGGTTCTCAACATCATGCTCAACCTCCTCCTCAAGCTCCTAATAATTAAAGCTAGGTCTCCACTAGCAAAAGCGCCCCTTGGTCTCACCCTCTAACTGTTCCTGTCTTTCCTGCTCCTTTTCAAGATATCTAGTGCCCTGATTTTGTTGACTCTCCCCACATGATGTAGATGGTTGCACCCCCACGACCTGCTCACCTCTAACGTCTCTGTTGTAAGGGTGAGGATGGGTTTGGTCTATCAGCCTCCTCCACTAAGCCAAGCTCTCATCGTCCCAATGAATTATACCCCAGAATTTCTGCACACTGGATTTCCCTCGAGCCATGGGTTTGTCTCCATTTTCACCCACCACTGTGCACTCATACCCAAAGCTTCCATGATCTTCTGGCTAGTTTCCCACAATTGGGCCAAGATCACACTCTAATACCACTGTAATGTCCCAAACTTAAATAAACAATGATATGCAAAAAAAAATCAATTTGTGACACCAGAAATAAAAACAATCAGCAAATGCTTATTAAAACTCCAGAAGTGAGAACCGATGAGCCATTTTATTAATGAAATGGAGCAAGTACAATAATATGGAGAAATGCACCCGGACTTTCCTCAAAGGCAAGCTTGACAGGACCCAGGTGATAAAACAATAATCTCGAAGCTGGAAATAATTGTTCCTCTAATGCTCTGCATTGTCCTTAGAAACTACACTGCTTGCTAGAAAGAAATTGCAAGAAACCCTATCTTTGGTGCTCCAAAAATGCAGAAACTTTATATCTAGAATCCTTGTCAAAAACCCAGAAAACCCAGCAATGGTTTGGGCTAAATCCAACCTCCCAAATTCGGCCTCCAATATGCCTTACGCAATCCCCAACAATTCTACATTGTCTGCTGTAAAGATTCAGCTGAAAACCCCACCTTCGGTGCTCAGAAAATTATGACACTTTATATCTAGGATCCTTGTCGTAAACACAGAAATAGTTTGGCCAGATTTTGAACTTTCAAATCAACCTCCAATATGCCCCACGCCCTCCAAGCTGCTCCAAAATATGGCCTGCAATAAGCCCCAACAAAATCATCCTCTAATCTCATGAAAATGCAGTAATCACTTCTCCAAATATTTCCCTTAACCTCCACAGTAAAGTTCAACCTCAAAGACTGATACTCTACCCTCCACATGAACATCCAGTGCTACCTTTGCGTTGACCTAGGAAGTGCGAAAATCACCCTGCGAAGTAGTACACTCCTCCAGCTCCAAAACTTCTCCCAAATGCCAACAATCCTCCTATGTCTCCTTTCCGAAAAATCCTTCACCCAAACTCCTCTACAAGAAGCCACAAGCAAACTCGGCCTCCTCTTCACTGCGTCCTCTAGTAATATGCACCACCTGATGATGGATACAATCACTGGGAATCACACTGAGATCCTCCTCTTCAATAAATGAAAGAAAACCTTCCTAGGGTGGCACTCGAAGTCCTCCGGAGAAAGGGTGAGCTTCGCTTGAAGAACTCGTGCTGAACAGCAAGTGACTCGGCTAAGCAACTTGAGCGACCAAAGATAAATCGATATTGCTAAAAAGATGATTGAAATAAGGAAAGTTGCCTTCTTTATATAGATTTTGTGGAGCACTTTTCCCTCCAATTTTACCTCCATTGTGGGTCCTCATTTAACCACCTCCATGCAAACCGAACTAGGGAGTGTGTATTTCGCTAGTGTGGGTGGTCCCCATGTGTAATTTAATCACAACAAAATTACTTCTCCTAAGTCTAATCTCCTCATAATAATCGAATGGGCCCTACTATCTCCAAAATTGGCTCCGAAAATGCAATAATTAGTCTTGTTCCAAATTAATTTAAGAAGGGACAATCACATATCACCCTTTGGAGGGCTAAAACCCCGTATAGGGAGACCAAACCCTAGGATGAAGAACCACCTGCAATCCTGCATAAGATTCAACGCGTCTCCTCACTTTCCAGTACAACAAATCATTAGTGTAATTGAGCAAATAAGCTAGAAGTCATGGAACCAAGTGGGAACTTCATAGTGACATGCCCTTACGTAATGGGCTTTAGAGTGTACAAGTGTCTCCAAGTTCAAGGAGCGGGTTAATCAAGAACCCTATTAAGTGCTTTCAATCTCTAAGGATGTGACAAGTCTATGGTACATTTGTCATTCGACAGGCATCATGTGATATAATGATGAAACAAAGTGGGGCATCAAGGAAGGCTCCAAGCCACATGCCATGGCAGAAGGGTAGCTATGATAAGGGAAGCCCACACTTGGGTGTATAGATGTAGGAAGGAGTAATCGTGGTACATGAGTTACCCCGGCCTTTGCTTTTCCACCCTTCTTCATATGCCCTTTTTCTTTTATTGATTTTTCTTTTATAACTATTCGAGGCACTAGGGGATGAGAGCATGATGGGAAAGATATAGCAGTAATTACCCCCTTAAGGTTGGGTATTTCATCGCCCTCCAAGGGTTCGTAAAATCATGGGTTCCTTAATGATGCAAGGGGGCCAATATGAGGGACCCTAGGAACCAGGGTGATAGACATGATGATAAGGATAGAGCTCATGTTGGCTTTTGCCCACTTGCTAAATTTGTAAGTCCTAGCCATTTTTTGTATTTTGTTGTACATTTCCTGTTGAAAGCGCCAAATTATGCTTTTTACCTTTTTTTAAGTTGCATAAACCTCTGGGACATCATTCCAGGCCCTAACCAAAGTGTGGACAAAGGGGCGCGGGGGGGGGGGGCTAACTCCTTGTGGACCTAATGGAAAAATGTGGACCTGGATGGAAAATATGTGAAAACAGGTTATAAATAGCACAAGGGAGTGATGTATGTGGTGTCGAGAATTAGGATCAAGCAAACAAAATTGGGATTTTCCATGTAGTTTCGCTCCTTAATCTAGTAGCCAATAAAAGAGATCCCACAAAGCTGTTGATTTGGGGTAGCATCAGATGTACTCTAGCCACAAAATTTGGTGGAGAGGTTGGGGCACAGGAGATCTCCAATACTCAGAAAGGGTTTGGGCAGATTTTAAACAGATCAAAAGATATTAAAATAATTAATATTTTTAATGGAGTCCCTAAATGTAAACTTTCAGAAAATAAAATATTAATGTATATTAATATGAAACTATGTTAGAGTGGTCCAAAAGACATGGATCAAGCTAGATCTAATCTTAGCCATTGATGAGGGACTTAATCTTGGCCGTTGAGATGTCAATAGGAAGAGTATAAGAGGAGGCTTGAGGGTCACTTGGAGAACACACCAGATGATCAGTCATTCTATTCTCTAGAGCGGGGTTTGCTAAGAGAGATAGAATGAGTGATCAGGAGGGTAGCTGAGTGGCATTGAGTATAGAGAAGCAGAGAAGGCAAAGATTGTGCCAGAAGAGCAACGCAGCAGCCAAGGAGAGTGACGCAAAGCCAACAAGGGCTCATGCAGAGGCAGCCAAGTGCTGCGCAGAGCACCAGCGAGGCCAGCGTCTCTGACACAGAGGCCCAGAAAGCTGACGCAGGGCCTCCTGGGGTTGATGTAGGCCAAGAAAGGTTGACGCAAGGACAGTGTGAGGCAGAGAGGGGCTAACACAATCCAAATTGGGCAGACGGTGGGGTTGTAGAGCAGTTTTGTGCTGAGGAGCTGCCGGAAGGATTTTCTGGGGTTTAAGCCAAGAGATTTCTCTAAAACTGTGAGGTATAGTTGGTAAGGAAATTCTTTGTTGGGTAGGCCAGTTTGGGCACCCAGATTGTACTCTGATATTGCTTAATAAGAAAACCCTCAGATAGTTGCACCGGTTTTCCCGCATTGGGTTTTTACGGGGACATTGGACCAAAAATAATGTTGTCATGTGGTGTGTTTGTTCTTGTTTCTTTTAGTCGCTGATCTGTAATATGTTGAGCATGCACTGGTGTTTATTTTCAGTATTTACTTTGTAAATAACTTGTTAATGAAAAATAACAAGTAGGTAGGAATAAATAAGAAAAAGTGCATGAAGGGTTTCTAAACTAAGTAAACTTAGAAACTTCAACATGATATCAGAGTGAGGTTGCAGATCACGGGAGGACTAAAAGACATCAACCGAGCAGAGCTATAGCAGCAGAAAACAGTGGTCCTGAGGTGACAAAAGTTGTTTCTAACAGCGCAAAAGCCAAGAAGTGTGACGCAGAGCCAACCAGAGCCACGGAGAAGACGCCGGGAGCTACATAGAGCCTCAGAGAGGCCGGCGTTACTGACGCAAAGGGCCGGAGGGCTGACGCAGGGCATCCCAGGGCTGACGCAGACCCATCTGGGGTGACGCCGAACCAGCATTAGGCAGAGAGGGGTTGACGCAGTTCACAGAGACGTAGTTGCTGGAGTCTAGAAGGCTACAGAAATATTGCAGAGTGGAGCTGGTGAGGTACTATAGTCAGAACAGTACTTGACAGAGCAGGGCCAGAGGAGTTGTTATCAAGGGTTTCTAGCTGAAACCTGGATCAGCGATGCAATTGTACAAGACAATCAAAATAGGGGACATCTAGACAAGCGGCAGAAGGATTTCCAGGAGGGAAATCAAGACTCAAAGGGATTCCAGAAGAGAACTTCCAGACGGGAAGTAGAGACTCAGAGGAGTCGAATAGAGAACTTCCAGGAGGGAAGTAGAAGAGCGTCATGGCACTACATGGGGTAAGAGACCAGGATAGGCTGGATGGAGCATCAAACTTCGCAGTCTGGAAGGCTAGAATCTTATCAGTGCTTGACAGGAATCATGTCAAAAAATTCGCCTTGAAGGTTATAGTTGTCTTAGTCGACCCCAATGAAAATGAAAGGTACGAAGAGGCAATGGCGAGGGCCAAGTGCATTATCCTTGACAGGGTCAAGGATCATGTGGTACCACATTAGCCCAAAAGGAAACGACAGTTGAGATGTGGGAGGCTCTCAAGAATCTATACCAGCATACTTCTGTGTAGAGAAGAATGCTGCTCGAGAACCAGATGAGGTCGTATCAAATGAAGAAGGGTCAATCGATTGACACCTTCCTCGGAGGACTGAATGAGATCCGAGACCAGTGGACTACTATAGGAGCGACACCAGATTAGGATCTTATGGTGAGGACAACCATGAATGCTGTCTCAGAAGATTGAGAAGTGTTTGTCCAGAGTATCCTAGGTAAAGGGACTCTCCTACCTTGGGACGAGATGTGGGCAACTCTTCGCCAGAAAGAGATCAGATGACAGCCGAAGACAGGTAGTAGCAACAAAGGGATCAAGGTCAAGCAAGAGGAGGAGGATGTGGCCCTAACATCTGAGGGAAAGTAGGAGAAGTGGAAGAAGAAAGATCTCTCCAAGATCAAGTGCTTCCACTGTGGGAGATGGGTCATTATGCGACCCAGTGCCCAAGGAAGAAGAGTAAGGGAGAGTCTTCCAAGACTAAGGCAGCGCCAGCATGGGCAGAGAAAGAAGTTTTGACAAACGATGACTATGCCATGAGTGCACACATGCCACTTGAGTGGAAGTGGGGAGACATCGAATTGTAGTCAGGCGGACTACAGGCGATGATGGGCAGGATCCTTGAGGTACCTAGCGTCTTGGATTAGACCTTGCTACGGGAGCCCCGTCGAGGAGTAGTAGGACTCGCTGAGTGGGTAGAGACAGATGCAGATAAAGCGGCAGAGAGAGCTACAGTGCAGGAGTCCCAAGACAGTGTAAAGCTAGTAGGCTGCATCAGTGTGAGAGGCATAGGAGTGTTGCACCAGTGCAAGACAGCACAGAGAGGTGTGCAACGGTGCGAGACGCAGGAGAGTTATTGTAGCAATGTAGAGATTCGAGAGGGAGCACTTGTTAGAGGCAGAAGGAGCTTCAGCATCAGTTAGTGTTTCTAGCACAACAGGGAGGTCAGTTGGGAGATCAATTACTTACTTCTCAGTAACTGAGTCGTAGTCCAACAGTGAGCAGCACGATGCAACATGATGAGAGGAGGTGCAATGCAAATGCAGTGTTGGGAGAAAGGACCAGCAGCAACATAGATGCAGAGGGAGACGCAGTGCAGATGAAGTGTTGGGAAGAAGGACCAACAGCAGCACGGATGCAGAGGGAGTTGTAAAGATGCAATAGTGGCAGTGGCAGAACCATGGGCAGTAGTACAAGAGGCAACAGTGCAGAGGATGTTGGGAAGGAAGGCCTAGCATCAGCATAGGTACTGATGTCGGATGATCAAAGTAATATTCAATGAGGAGTATTGTTAAAGCACAGTCCTCGCTAAGAGGGAGTGTTGATTTGGGGTAGCATCAGATGTTCTCTAGCCACGAAATTTGGTGGAAAGGCTGGGGCACATGCGATCTCCAATACCTAGAAAGAGTTTGGGCAGATTCTAAACAGATCAGGAGATATTATTTTTAATGGAGTCCCTAAGTCTAAACTCAAGGAAAATAAAATATTAATGTGTATTAATATGAATCTGTGTTAGAGTGGTCCAAAAGACATGGATCAAGCCAAATATAATCTTAGTCGTTGATTAATGACTTAATCTTGGCCATTGATATGTCAATAGGAAAAGTATAAGAGGAGGCTTAAGGGTCACCTGGAGAACACACCAGATGATCAGTCATTCTATTCTCTAGAGCGAGGTTTGCTAAGAGAGATAGAATCATTGATCGGGAGAGCAGTTGAGGGGCATTAAGTATAGAGAAACAGAGAAGGCAGAGATTGTGCCGGAAGAGCAGCGCAACAGCCAAGGAGAGTGATGCAAAGCCAGCAAGAGCTCACGCAGAGGCAACCAAGTGCTGCGTAGAGCACCAAAGAGGCCAGCATGTCTGACGCAGAGGCCCAGAAAGCTGACGCAGGGCTTCCTGGGGCTAACGCAAGCTAAGAAAGGCTGACGCAGGGACAACATGGGACAGAGAGGGAACGCAGTCCATATTGGGCAGACGCTGGGGTTGCAAAGTAGTTTTGTGCTGAGGAGCTTCCAGAAGGATTTTCCGAGGTTTCAGCCGGGAGATTTCTCTCAAACTGTGAGGTATAGCTGCTAAGGAAATTCTCTGTTGGGTAGGCTAGTTTCGGCACCTAGATTGTACTCTGATATTGCTTAATAAGAAAACCCTCAGATAGTTGCACCGATTTCCCCCATTGGATTTTTCCAAGGACATTGGACCAAAAATAATGATGTCATGTGGTGTGTTTCTTCTTGTTTCTTTTAGTTGTTGATATGTAATATGTTGAGCATGCACTAGTGTTTATTTTCAGTATTTACTTTGTAAATAACTTGTTAATGAAAAATAACAAGTAGGTAGGAATAAATCAAAAAAATTACATGAATGGTTTCTAAAATAAGTAAACTTAGAAACTTCAACATGGTATCAGAGCGAGGTTGCAAATCACGGAATGACTAAAAGACATCAACCGAGCAGAGCTATAACAGCAAACAATAGTTGTCCTGAGGTGACAAAAGTTGTTTCTAACAACATAGAAGCCAAGAAGTGTGAAGCAGAGCCACACAGAAGAAGTCGGGAGCTGCGTAGAGCCTCAAAGAGTCTGACGTTACTAACGCAAAGGGCCAGAGGGCTGACGCAGGGCATCCCAGGGCTGACGCAGAACCAACGTTACGCAAAGAGGGTTGATGCAATTCACAGAGACGTAGTTGCTGGAGTCTAGAAGGCTACAAAAATATTGCAGAGTGGAGCTGGTGAGGTACTGTAGTTAGAATAGTACCTGACAGCGCAAGGCCAGAGGAGTTGTTATCGAGGGATTCTAGCCGAGGAACCTGGATCAACAGTGCAGTTGCACAAGACGATCAAAGTAGGGGACATCTCGACAAGCGGCAGAAGTATTTCCAGGAGGGAAATCAAGACTCGAAGGGAGTCCAGAAGAGAACTTCCAGACGGGAAGTAGAGACTCAGAGGAGTCGAATAGAGAACTTCCAGGAGGGAAGTAGAGGAACATCATGGCACTACACAGGGTAAGAGACTAGGATAGGCTGCATGGAGCATTGAACTTCGCAGTCTGGAAGGCCAGAATCTTATTAGTGCTTGACAGGAATCGTGTCAAGAACTTCGCCTTGAAGGTTATAGTTGTCCCAATCGACCCCAATGAAAATGAAAGGTACATAGAGGCGACGGCAAGGGCCAAGTGCATTATCCTTTACGGGGTCAAGGATGATGTGGTACCACATTAGCCCATAAGGAAATGGCAGTTGAGATGTGGGAGGCTCTCAAGAATCTGTACTAGCATACTTCTGTGCAGAGAAGAATGCTACTCGAGAACCAGATGAGGTCGCATCAAATGAAGAAGGGCCAATCAATTGACACCTTCCTCGGAGGACTAAATGAGATCTGAGACCAATTGACTGCTATAGGAGCGACACCAGATTAGGATCTTATGGTGAGGACAACCCTGAATGTTGTCTCAGAAGATTGGGAAGTGTTTGTCCAGAGTATCCTGGGTAGAGGGACTCTCCTACCTTGGGACGAGATGTGGGCAACTCTTCGCCAGGAGGAGATCAGATAGCAGTCTAAGACAGGTAGCAGCAGCAAAGGGATCAAGGTCAAGCAGGAGGAGGAGGATGTGGCCCAGTGCCCAAGGAAGAAGAGTAAGGGAGAGTCTTCCAAGACTAAGGCAGCGCCAGTACGGGCAGAGAAGGAAGCTTTAACAGATGATGACTGTGCCATGAGTTCACACACGCCACTTGAGTGGAAGTGGGGAGACATCGAGCTGTAGTCAGCTGGACTACAGGTGATGAGGGGCAGGATCCTTGAGGTACCTGGCCTCTTGGATTAGACCTTGCTACAGGAGCCCTATCGAGGAGTAGCAGGACTCGCTGAGTGGGTAGAGACGGATGCGGATGGAGCGACAGAGAGAGCTACAGCGCAGGAGTCCCAAGACAGTGTAAATCTAGCAGGTTGCAGCAGTGTGAGAGGCACAGGAGTGTTGCACCAGTGCAGGACGGCACAGAGAGGTGTGCAACGGTGCGAGACGTAGGAGAGTTGTTGTAGCAATGCAGAGGTTAGAGAGGGAGCACTTGTTAGCAGCAGAGGGAGATTCAACATCAGTGGGTGTTTCTAGCCCAATAGGGAGGTCAGTTGGGAGATCAGTTACTCACTTCTCAGTAAATGAGTTGTAATGCAGTAGTGAGCAACACGATGCAACATGATGAGAGGAGGTGCAGTGCAAATGCAGTGTTGGGAGAAAGGACCAGCAGCAGCATAGATGCAGAGGGAGTTGCAGTGCAAATGAAGTGCTGGGAAGAAGGACCAGCAACAGCACGAATGCAGAGGGAGTTGTACAGATGCAGCAGTGGCAAGTGGCAGAACCATGGGCAGCAGTACAGGACGCAACAGTGCAAAGGATGTTGGGAAGGAAGGCCTAGCATCAGCATAGGTACTGATGTCGAATGATCAGAGTAATATTTAGTGTTGAGTATTGCTAGAGCACAGTCCTCGCTAAGAGGGAGGGTTGATTTGGGGTAGCATCTGATGTTCTCTAGCCACGAAATTTGTTGGAGAGGTTGGGGCACATGCAATATCCATTACTCAGAAAGGGTTTGGGCAGATTCTAAACAGATCAAGAGATATTAAAATAATTAATATTTTTAATGGAATCCCTAATTCTAAACTTAAGGAAAATAAAATATTAATGTGTATTATTATGAATCTGTGTTAGAGTGGTCCAAAAGACATGGATCAAGCCAGATTTAATCTTAGCCATTGATTAGGGACTTCATCTCGGCTGTTGATATGTCAACAGGAAAAGTATAAGAGGAGGCTGTGGGGAGATGGGTCATTATGCGACCCAGTGCCAAGGGAAGAAGAGTAAGGGAGAGTCTTCCAAGACTAAGGCAGCACCAGCACGGGAAGAGAAGGAAGTTTTGACAGACGATGACTGTGCCATGAGTTCACACACGCCACTTGAGTGGAAGTGGGGAGACATCGAGCTGTAGTCAGGCAGACTATAGGCGATGAGGGGCAGGATCCTTGAGGTACCTAGCCTCTTGGATTAGACCTTGCTACAGGAGCCCTATCGAGGAGTAGCAGGATTCGCTGAGTGGGTAGAGACGGATGCGGATGGAGCGGCAGAGAGAGCTACAGTGCAGGAGTCTCAAGACAGTGTAAAGCTAGCAGGCTGCAGCAGTGTGAGAGGCACAGGAGTGTTGCACTAGCGCAGGATGACACAGAGAGGTGTGCAATGGTGCGAGATGCAGGAGAGTTGTTGTAGCAACGCAGAGGTTAGAGAGGGAGCACTTGTTAGCAGTAGAGGGAGCTTCAACATCAGTGGGTGTTTCTAGCCCAATAGGGAGGTCAGTTGGGAGATTAGTTACTCACTTCTCAGTAAATGAGTTGCAATGCAGCAATGAGTAGCACGATGCAACATGATGAGAGGAGGTGCAGTGCAAATGCAGTGTTGGGAGAAAGGACCAGCAGCAGCATAGATGCAGAGGGAGTTGCGGTGCAAATGAAGTGCTGGGAAGAAGGACCAGCAACAGCACGGATGCAGAGGGAGTTGTCGTACAGATGCAGCAGTGGTAGTAGCAAAACCATGGGCAGCAGTACAGGACGCAACAGTGCAGAGGATGTTGGGAAGGAAGGCCTAGCATTAACATAGGTACTGATGTCGAATGATCAGAGTAATATTCAGTGTTGAGTATTGCTATAGCACATTCCTCGCTAAGAGGGAGTGTTGATTTGGGGTAGCATCGGATGTTCTTTAGCCACGAAATGTTTTGGAGAGGTTGGGGCACATGCGATCTCCATTACCCAGAAAGGGTTTGGGCAGATTCTAAACAGATCAGGAGATATCAAAATTATTAATATTTTTAATGGAATCCCTAATTCTAAACTTAAGGAAAATAAAATATTAATGTGTATTAATATGAATCTGTGTTAGAGTGGTCCAAAAGACATGGATCAAGCCGAATCTAATTTTAGCCATTGATTAGGGACTTCATCTCAGTCGTTGATATGTCAACAGGAAAAGTATAAGAGGAGGCTTAAGGGTCATTTGGAGAACACACCAGATGATCAATCATTCTATTCTCTAGAGCGAGGTTTGCTAAGAGAGATAGAATCAGTGATTGGGAGAGCAGCTGAGGGGAATTGAGTATAGAGAAACAGAGAAGAGATTGTGCCGGAAAAGCAGTGCAACAGCCAAGAAGAGTGATGCAAAGCCAGCAAGGTCTCACGCAGAGGCAGCCAAGCGCTGTGCAGAGCACCAGAGAGGCCAGCGTGTCTGAGCAGAGGCCCAGAACGATTGATGAAGGGCCAGCGTGAGACAAAGAGGCGCGGATGCAGTCCAGATTGGGCAGACGCTGGGGTTGTAGAGCAGTTTTGTGCTGAGGAGTTGTCGGAAGGATTTTATGGGGTTTAAGCTAGGAGATTTCTCTCAAACAGTGAGGTATAGTTGGTAAGGAAATTCTTTGTTGGGTAGGCCAGTTTCGGCACCCAGATTGTACTCTGATATTGCTTAATAAGAAAACCCTCAGATAGCTGCACCGGTTTTCCCGCATTGGGTTTTTCTGGGGACATTGGACCAAAAATAATGGTGTCATGTGGTGTGTTTGTTCTTGTTTCTTTTAGTTGCTGATCTGTAATATGTTGAGCATGCACTGGTGTTTATTTTCAGTATTTACTTTGTAAATAACTTGTCAATGAAAAATAACAAGTAGGTAGGAATAAATCAGAAAAAGTGCATGAAGGGTTTCTAAACTAAGTAAACTTAGAAACTTCAACATGGTATCAGAGCGAGGTTGCAGATCACATGAGGACTAAAAGACATCAACCGAGCAGAGCTATAGCAGCAGAAAACAGTTGTCCTGAGGTGACAAAAGTTGTTTCTAATAGTGCAAAAGCCAATAAGTGTGACGCAGAGCCAGCCAGAGCCACGCAAAAGAAGCCGGGAGCTGCATAGAGCCTTAGAGAGGCCAGCATTACTGACGCAAAGGGCCAGAGGGTTGACGCAAACCCATCTGGGGTGACGCGGAACCAGTGTTAGGCAGAGAGGGGTTGACACAGTTCACAGAGACGTAGTTGCTGGAGTCTAGAAGGCTACAAAAATATTGCAAAGTGGAGCTGGAGAGGTACTGTAGTCAGAACAGTACCTGACAGAGCAGGACCAGAGAAGTTGTTATCGAGGGTTTCTAGCCGAAGAACCTAGATCAGCAGTGCAGTTGCACAAGACGATCAAAGTAGGGGACATCTCGACAAGCGGCAGAAGGATTTCCAGGAGGAAAATCAGGACTCGGAGGGAGTCCAGAAGAGAACTTCCAGACGGGAAGTAGAGACTCAGAGGAGTCAGACAGAGAACTTTCAAGAGGGAAGTAGAGGAGCGTCATGGCACTACACAGGGTAAGAGACCAGGATAGGCTGGATGGAGCATCGAACTTCGCAGTCTGGAAGGCCAGAATCTTATTAGTGCTTGACAGGAATCGTGTCAAGAACTTCGCCTTTAAGGTTATAGTTGTCACAGTCGACCCCAATGAAAATGAAAGGTACGAAGAGGCGATGGCGAGGGCCAAGTGCATTATCGTTGACGGGGTCAAGGATCATGTGGTACCACATTAGCCTAGAAGGAAACGACAGTTGAGATGTGGGAGGCTCTCAAGAATCTGTACCAGCATACTTCTATGCAGAGAAGAATGCTACTCGAGAACCCGATGAGGTCGTATCAAATGAAGGGTCAATCAATTAACACCTTCCTCGAAGGACTGAATGAGATCCGAGACCAGTTGACTGCTATAAGAGCGACACCAGATTAGGATCTTATGGTGAGGACAACCATGAATGTTGTCTCAGAAGATTGGGAAGTGTTTGTCAAGAGTATCCTGGGTAGAGGGACTCTCCTACCTTGGGACGAGATGTGGGCAACTCTTTTGCCAGGAAGAGATCAGACGGCAGTCGAAGATAGGTAGCAACAGCAAAGGGATCAAGGTCAAGCAGGAGGAGGAGGATGTGCCCTAGCATCTGAGGGAAAGCAGGAGAAGCGGAAGAAGAAAGATCTCTCCAAGATCAAGTGCTTCCACTATGGGGACATGGGTCATTATGCGACCCAGTGCCCAAGGAAGAAGGGTAAGGGAGAGTCTTCCAAGACTAAGGCAGCACTAGCACAGGCAAAGAAGGAAGTTTTGACAAATGATGACTGTGCCATGAGTGCACACACGCCACTTGAGTGGAAGTGGGGAGACATCGAGCTGTAGTCAGGCAGACTACAGGCGATGAGGGGCAGGATCCTTGAGGTACCTAACCTCTTGGATTAGACCTTGCTACGGGAGCCCCGTCGAGGAGTAGCAGGACTCGCTGAGTGGGCAGAGACGAATGCGGATGGAGCGGCAGAGGGATCTACAGTGCAGGAGTCCCAAGACAGTGTAAAGCTAGCAGGCTGCAGCAGTGTGAGAGGCACAGGAGTGTTGCACCAGTGCAGGATGGCACAGAGAGGTGTGCAACAGTGCGAGATGCAGGAGATTTGTTGTAGCAACGCAGAGGTTAGAGAGGGAGCACTTGTTAGCGGCAGAGGGAGCTTCAACATCAGTGGGTGTTTCTAGCCCAATAGGGAGGTCAGTTGGGAGATCAGTTACTCACTTCTCAGTAAATGAGTTGCAATGCAGTAGTGAGCAGCACGATGCAACATGATGAGAGAAGGTGCAGTGCAAATGCAGTGTTGGGAGAAAGGACCAGCAGCAGCATAGATGCAGAGGGAGTTGCAGTGCAAATGAAGTGTTGGGAAGGACCAGCAACAGCACGAATGCAGAGGGAGTTGTCATACAGATGAAACAGTGGCAGTGGCAGAACCATGGGCAGCAATACAGGAGGCAACAGTGCAAAGGATGTTGGGAAGGAAGGCCTAGCATCAGCATAGGTACTGATGTCGGATGATAAGAGTAATATTTAGTGAGGAGTACAGTCCTCGCTAAGAGGGAGTGTTGATTTGCAGTAGCATCGAATGTTCTCTAGCCACGAAATTTGGTGGAGAGGTTGGAGCACATGCGATCTCCAATACCTAGAAAGGGTTTGGGCAGATTCTAAACAAATCAGGAGATATTAAAATAATTAATATTTTTAATGGAGTCCCTAAGTTTAAACTTAAGGAAAATAAAATATTAATGTGTATTAATATGAATCTTTGTTAGAGTGGTCCAAAAGACATGGACCAACCCAGATCTAATCTTAGCCGTTGATTAGGGACTTAATCTTGGCCGTTGATATGTCAACAGGAAAAGTATAAGAGGAGGCTTAAGGGTCACTTAGAGAACACACCAGATGATCAGTCATTCTATTCTCTAGAGCAAGGTTTGCTAAGAGAGATAGAATCAATGATCGGGAGAGCAGCTGAGGGGCATCGAGTATATAGAAACAGAGAAGGCAGAGATTGTGCTAGAAGAGTAGCACAACAGCCAAGGAGAGTGACGCAAAGCCAGCAAGGGCTCACGTAGAGGCAGCCAAGTGCTGTGTAGAGCACCAGAGAGGCTAGCGTGTCTAACACAAAGGCCAAAAAGGTTGACGCAAGGCCAGCGTGAGACAGAGAGGGGCTGATGCAGTCCAGATGGGGTAGACACTAGGGTTGTAGAGCAGTGTTGTGCTAAGGAGTTGCCAGAAGGATTTTCTGGGGTTTAAGCCAAGAGATTTCTCTCAAACTGTGAGGTATAGTTGGTAAGGAAATTCTTTGTTGGGCAGGCCAGTTTTGGCACCCAAATTGTACTCTGATATTGTTTAATAAGAAAAGTCTCATATAGTTGCACTGGTTTTCCCGCATTGGGTTTTTTCCGAGGACATTGGACCAAAAATAATGGTGTCATGTGGTGTGTTTGTTCTGGTTTCTTTTAGTTGTTGATATGTAATATGTTGATCATGCACTGGTGTTTATTTTTAGTATTTACTTTGTAAATAACTTGTTAATGAAAAATAACAAGTAGGTAGGAATAAATCAGAAAAAGTGCATTAAGGGTTTCTAAACTAAGTAAACTTAGAAACTTCAACAAAGACTAGGATACAAGGTTCACCACCAAGTTGGACAAGGGAACAAGAGTACAAACCAAGCCCATTCTTTATGTCGAATTCCCCCCACTAATCCATGCCTAGAAGTATCCATGATAATAAGAAAAATATCCAACTACATAATGAAATCCATACCTTCGGGTTTGGAAGGCCCACATTCAAACATACGATCATGACAAATGGGTGAGGGTGCATAATGTTAGGATATTCCGACACATAGGAAATAGTTAAGTACAACTTGGTCTAGTATAGAGTTAGGTAAAGTGTGTTTCTTTACCGTTGTACATTTTGTAACTTACAATCCGACGGTCACGATATGTAGTGATCCGACGGTTCATTCTCTCCTCGGTATTACCGACACTTGATCCGTGGCTTGACACCCGATTGGTCCATGAATTCTATTTAAAGCGCATGGAGGGTCATTTGTAGGTTAACCGTGCATGAGAGAAGCTTATGTAAATTTTCATTCTTTTATTAATAAATTGCCTGTAGTAGCCACGTTGGCGCAGGCCGTGGACTGTTTCCCTCTCTGAGGGTTTTAACCACGTCAAAATACTGGTGTATTGATCTGTGATCTGTTTGTGAGCGGTGTCCTTTTGGTGTTCTGTCTGAGGAACTTACCCTGTAAGAATTTACAGGGTAAGTTCCTCAGACATTCAAAAATGTGTAGTTTTCTTTCTCGGGGTTTATCCTTTAGTTAAAAAAAAATGAGATATTGTTATTCCTTGAGCAATTGGTCTGAGTTGCCTTGAATAGTGCTGGCCTAGTCTTCATTACCTGTAACGCTCCATTAATTTTTCCTGCCTATTCTTCTGAATACAATAATCGCTCTCTGACTGTCATAAACGTTTAAAAAAAGGAGCATCATTACACCTGCGCCTCTACTACCTGACAATTCACCTGATTATTCTCACCTGCGTTACTGAATGTGTTTGAATAGCCATTAAACTTGAACGTTGTGGCACGCTATTTGCATAACGTTTGGTTTGAATAACGTTTGGTTTGCATAATGGTGGCACGCTGTTCAACATAATCCTGACATGTGATACATGTATGGGCCTTTCTGGATTTCCACAACTCTTGTATTTGAGGTAACGACACTGGGAAATTATGCTTCCTATTTGTCTTCCATAAAGTGTGAAGATAAAATTGACTGGCATTATGACATTAATTATATGAGCTGGGCTGCGTGCTTGATTTATGAATACATCTGTTTGGTACCCCTCGGATTTTATTTCCTCCTCCGTTACTTGGGCATATCAACACCCTTGGTGCAGCTGTGGTGTCTTTATGGATATTCTCTGTTTATCTTCATTCCAGCTTCGATTTTGTTAATCTTCCCAACTAAGTTTTTTAAGATGGACTGTTATTGCTCTTGCTGGCGTAGCGGCAGCAAGCTTTGTAGCACTAAATATGCGATCTTGCATGAGTGAAAGTGACAAATGGATTACAACATGCATAAGTGCATTTTTTTGCAAATATTCTTGGCCTTTGTAATTAAGCTTTGTTTCTTTGTATGAATGGAAAGGTGCAACATCGTGGGAGATGGCTCTTCCTTTGCAACAGTTATATCATAGATCCGGAACAAATGACCGAAGGTTGCTGACAGCTGAAACAAAGCCCTTGGTACGTGGAAGGAGCAGATTGCGTGGCACTGGAAGGCCTGCAGATCTAGCATACTCTTGAGCTGCAAGTAACTTTGCTGTCGTAAATCGTGTCCCCTCTACAAAGAGACCCAACCAAAAAGGTCGTGGAAAATCCTTCAACCTCTGGAAGCTTGACTTCAATGTAGCTTCATCTGTGGCCCAATTTCTGGTTATGTTATTGTCTTTTTGATACTTCTGCGTGAGTTATCTTCCAGACGCCTTAGAAGGGTTGCACGAAGTTCTTAAATGCTACACTCATTTTTAAACGCTGCTCTTAAACATCTGTTTTTTGGATTTGCGTTCGTGGTATCAAATTGCATTTGAACTGCTTTTGAAGTGATATATATATATATATATATATATATATATATATATATATATATATTATATATATATATATATACGGTGATATATATTGGTAGCGTTTTGTTTATGCGGTGATAGTAGTAGCGTTTAACACAAGCGCTCAAATGGAAAGGACGAAGAAACCACTCTTCTTGCAAAGTGCGCGTTGGTTTTGCAGCAAAAGCCATGAGTTCGGATTCCAATGACAGCGCCAAGAAAATAAATGTGTTTTAGATTTAGGGATGTTGGTTTCGTTGAATTAAATTCTAGTTACAGGAATGATTAAATAAGTTTCAGTTTGAATGCTCAGATGTGTCGTTTAATCCAAATTGTCCATGTTAACCTCCAAGATGTTTGAAACATAAAGCCAAGGCCTATCAATGCACTTGTGAGATTGCGAAGAGCCTCTGAGAGATTCGTCGTTGCTGCATTTTTTTAATAATTTGTGTATCTTCTAAAAGACGACTAAGAAGTTCACTAGTTTGTGTGACATCAAAGAATGCGATCTCTTGGTTAATAAGATGTCGAAATAAATCCTTTCTCAATCGAGCAACAACATGCTCACTTGATGATGCAAACCACCATCCACGCAGTGTAGTAGCAAATGAACCAATTAAGATTATAAGAAGAATTTCCACAATAGTGTTTTTGATGGTATTAAAAGCAGCTGCTTTCTCTTCTCCCGTTCTCAAATCTTTGCTGACAATATCAATAATCTTGCCGCCATATTTTGGAACTAAAATATTTGTTGTGGATGCAATGAGAAGTGCCAACAACACTCAACACCAACAGTCCCAACTTCGTGTTTGATTGTACCAATGGAGGGGTGAGAGAGGCCGATTCATTGGAGTTTCCAGTGATCTGTATTACAGAGGTTGTATACTGTTTCGTTGGCTAGCGTTACGATGATTAACAGCTAACATTTTTATGTAAGCAAAAGGAATCTAGATGATGTTGGATTCTCTCAGCTAAATATTGAAGGATATGGTAATATCCTGGAAATTTTTTGAAAAATCTCAGGATATCTGTGGCTTGCCCTGCGTTTTTCTTTAATTTGCAGGATTTTCTTTGTGTAGCTTGAAGATCGTTAGCAGCTGATAGTTTTGCAGCAGTTGAGGGGTTTCTTCAAAATATTAGAGGATTTGGGTAACCGTTGGCAAAATATAAAAGGACTCGGTGATATTTGTATAATTTTCATAGTTTCAAGATATCTCTGGTTGTTTTTTTCCCTTTAAGCTACAGGGCTTTCTTGTGTAACTTGAAGATATTTAGCAGCTGACATTTTTCTGTGGGATTTTGGAGGATTTTTAAGGTGTAGAAAAATGGCTAAGCTTGAAAGAATATTAGAGTTATTGAGAACTCTAATCGTATCCACTGCTGATAGCGCAATCATAATCAATAAAGACATTATTGCTGACATTCAAAAATGTATACAAAATGCACATGAAAAGATAGAGTTTTTGCAGCTTGAGACAAAGCTACAGCAGGAAGAATTACACAAGTGGAGTCATCATTCTGAACCTGTTTCTGTTCAGAAGATTGAAACAGACTCCCATAAACAGCAAGTCAATAATGTTACAGTTCATTCAAATAAAGAAGCAGTTGTACATGCAGATGCAAAAACTCAGTCTGCACTTCCCAAGCCCATCATCAAACCTTGGGAATAGCTTGTCTACAACAAGCACAGAACTGGTCTTGGATATGACAAGGATTTGTCCTTTCATATTCCAGACTATGCCAAGCCCATTCAGTTTCAGAGTGCTGGATTCATTCATGACAGTTCACCTGCTCCTTATGACAGTTCAGCTTCAACTGTTCCAGACTCTGCCCCTCTTCCACAACAGCAACAACAACAATAGTTTGTAAAATGCCAACACTATGACTGAGTTGGCCATTTGAAAGATCATTGTTTTGATCTTCATCCATGTAAGCACTGTCATAAAACCAGTCATTCTTCAAACAGATGCTTCAAAAGCAAACGTCCTGCAAGAACAAAGATTCATCTTGGATCGATCGCTTCTTAGCAATGGGCATCAACAGCCAAGAAGATATTCCAAACACATGTTAGAACTTGTTCCAGAATATTGAACAGTCTTGCAGTTGAGTTTTCTCCATCATCTCAACTTGTATCTGACAGGGGGGAAAATGATGGTCATCTACAAGCTTCAAAGTCACATTAAGCAAGCTTGAGCCACAACCTGCCACACCCATTTCAGAGTTGTAGCCAGAGACAAATATGCCCATGAACATGCCTTCAGTTGGCAATCTGGAACACTTCCTCCAACAGAAGACACCAACTTCTTGCCAGCTTTGGACGAATTCCAGGAACAAAATTGAGAACACTTCCTCTAGCAGAAGACTCCAGCTTCTTGCCAGTTTTGGAAGAGTTCCAGGAATTGCATTAAGCATTCCAGAGTTTTTGGTCATCCTTAAACCATCACAGTTTCAGACTTCCCTTTTCAGGTTGAAGTTTTACCTTTTATGTAGGGTGAGACCTCCCTTTTATGGTTGAAGGTTTCCCTCTTTAAAACAATATGATCACTTCCTCTAGTAGAAAACTTCAGTTTCTTGCCAGTTTTGAAAGAGTTCCGGAACTGCACTAAGTGTTCCAGTGTTGGTGGCCATCCTTAAACCACCGCCCTTTATACCAACATTTCAGAGAGCACATTCAGCCTAGTGCTGCCATGCATATTTGCACATTTTATATTACAGCTCTCTTCTTGGACTCATACATAACCCTTCAGATTAAGGGGGGAATGTTGGACACCTAATCCTCAATGGGTTAGTGTGGAAGCCGAATGGACAAAAGGAGTCCAAGGGACCTTGGGATGTGAATCCCAACGGTCACATAATGTACTATAAATGTAAATCTCTTGTTAATAAAATTATATTGCATGTTTTATCTTTCATATCTCTCTTGCTGTCCATGTGTGTTTAATAAGAGAGAAGAGTTTGAGTAAATAGGTTTATGTACTTAAACATTGATTATAAGAGGAAATCACAGACTCTGTAATTTGATCTTGAATTTGAACCAATATGCAGTGTAACTCAATGATTACGATCCTTGGTTGATAATTTAATATTAGGAGCTTTAAAACGATGAATAAAACTCCTAATATTTTTGGCGCCGTTACTGGGGAGTTGCAATTGGTTTAGATAATAATTTCTTTTATAGTGTGATCTTAGTTATAGGGCAACTAGAGGGTGGACATGACAGTAAGATGTGAGTGAAGAGCCACGCATCTGCTTTGGTTTGGGGTCACTCCAAAGTTTGGTTGTCCAAGTAAGGAAGGATTTCAAGTTTGGTGAGTTTTATTGAAATTACAAGTTTTTATTCATTTAGATTAATATTCAAGCTCTTTAAAGACAACATTTTTGGGGTATTGTAAGAACCCCTTTGCACTAGTCCATGTTGCGAGACATGGATCATCAACCAAGAGGAGAAATTCAAGAATGATTGAGAAGCCTGAAGAATGTCCCTCAAAGTACTTTCTCAAATCCTAGCAATAGTTGGGATATTTGCCTCTCAGGAAGAATTCACCCTGACTACATTAAGGAAATTATCTATCTCTCCACAACCAGAAAAGGATTTGGAAATCTCCCTTGATTCCTCTTGCCTATCTACCAAGTCGATCGAGCGATCATGTACCAAATATGATGGGGAGCATCCAGTTGAACCTGAGATCGAATAACTTTCACCATGCCCATCAACAAGTCTTGTATGCATTCTAGAGACCATTTGCATCACTTGTTGCATTGACTGTGAATAAGTGGTGCAAATGTAACCTCGATTAGGAATAGAGGTTCTAATTTGTTTAAATTGTCACTTATGTTTCCTTCTTGTTTGATTAGGGTAGTCGATTTGATAAATCTCTTAACAGTAAGGTTCGGTTTCCTTCAATATCATTTGTCTAGATTGCTTTGAGTATCTTTTCAGTTGCTTTGAGATAGGTAGCCTTTGCATTTGAATGTGGAATATCTTTCTTTGATTGAGTTAAATTAGAGAACTCCGAATATTAATTTCAATTTCGCATTCACTAGCTTAATTTAGATTTCGAGTTCATTAGCTTAGTTTAGATTTAATCTTCATGCTCTTTGATCTAGTGATTCATGTTTTGTCTTGATCAACATTAGAACAGTCGAATGAGTGTTTCCCATTAAACATAATTTGAATTTTGTAATTAGCATTTCATAAGTCAAAATGA
The DNA here is from genome assembly GCA_000404065.3 of Pinus taeda. Taxonomy (NCBI): domain Eukaryota; kingdom Viridiplantae; phylum Streptophyta; class Pinopsida; order Pinales; family Pinaceae; genus Pinus; species Pinus taeda. The sequence continues at coordinate 15,577 of APFE031551584.1, read as the reverse complement.
TTTTATTGTTAAGAGGAATAGTGTTTGAAATGATTTGTTTGATTTTTTCATTATAGAAGTAATTTGTAGAAATCATGTCTTAGTTGTAATATTCTTGTTTAAACAAGTGATTGAATAGAGTTAAAATATGAAAGGATTCTGTGGGATATAATGAATGAGTTCTTCAATATTTATTGAGTGGGTTTGTTGAGCATTGAGTCTTTTAAAACAATTATGATTTATTTGAAGCTTTGTTAGAGCAGCACGCTTGATTCATGGTTGAATGCTTTAAGTAGATAGAAGAGTTTGAGTAAATAGGTTTATGTACTTAAACGTTGATTATAAGAGGAAATCATAGACTCTGTAATTTGATCTTGAATCTGAACCAATATGCAGTGTAACTCAGTGATTATGATCCCTGGTTGATTATTTAATATTAGGAGCTTTAAAACGACGAATAAAACTCCTAACATTTTTGGTGCCATTACCGGGGGAGATGCAATTGGTTTAGGTAATAATTTCTTTTATAGTGTGATCCTAGTTATAGGGCAACTAGAGGGTGGAGATGATGGTAAGATGTGAGTGAAGAGCCACGCATCCGCTTTGGTTTGGGGTCACTCCAATGTCTGGTTGTTCAGTAAGAAAGGATTTCAATTTTGGTGAGTTTTATTGAAATTACAAGTTTTTATTCATTTAGATTAAAATTCAAGCTCTTTAAAGACAACATTTTTGCGGTGTTGTAAGAACCCCTTTGCACTCGTCTATGTTGCGAGACATGGATCATCAACCAGGAGGAGAAATTCAAGAATGATTGAGAAGCTTGAAGAATGTCCCTCAAAGTACTTTCTCAAATCCTAGCAATAGCTGGTATATCTGCCTCTCAAGAAGTATTCACCCTGACCACATTCAGGAAATTATCTATCTCTCCACAACCAAAAAAGGATTTGGAAATCTCCCTTGATTCCTCTTGCCTATCTACCAAGGCGATCGAGTGATCATGTACCAAATCCGATGGGGAGCGTCCAGTTGAACCTGAGATCGAAGAACTTTCACCATGCCCATCAGCAAGTCTTGTATGCATTCTAGAGACCAATTATCCAAGTTTTCCTGGCATGACCGAGGAGGACTTTTAGAGTGGTTCAAATGAAGAAATGGGCCAATACCATCAAGATTACATCAAGCATTGGTTCCAAATCACAATCCAGTCAAAGTACCACTCTCATCTTCAAGTACTCTTTGTATCACATTTTTCAAAACTATTGATTTTTCATGCTCATGTACCTTCTAGAGTTTATATGTTAAATCTGAGCATGAATAGATCCTTGTAACTGATCCGCACATGGCTTCATTGGAAGTTCTCTTTCACTTTAAGGAGGACATTTTTTCTCCAGTATAGTAGTAAATCTAATATTGCAAATAAATAAATGAAAATAGTAAAGAGAAAAATAAGTCCTTTTATGAGAACAAGCTTGCCTGGCGCAACTGGAAAGAGACTTTGCTTGAAAACCAGGTAACTGGCAGACAAACTTCCCAATGAAGTTTGTAAATTTGTATGAGATCTTAAAATCATGTATCTTTCAATTCATTATGTCTTGTCCTCGTTTTGGTTGATGTGGGATCCCTTAAGGCCCACTTGCCAACAAGCCTTGTCCCATTGACATCAGTAAATTATCTGGGACCAAGTTTAGGGTTAGATAAGGTACCTGGGGGCCTACATGACTTAATGGTAGGTATCCTTGTCATCTACTAAGGAAATACATCAATGTTTCTTGGTGGATGAATTCTACAGTCCATTTGACTTTGACAAATCTATTCATGGCTAGTAGAATGTACCTAGTGCCTTGATTCCCATTGACATCAAAGATGGGATACATTGCATTGGTTAATGACATCCTCAATGGTCGGTAATCCAACTATTCTTGCTTATGTTCGACATCAACACCATTTATTCACATATATAAGATTTCACACGCGTGTGTAGTGGTTGAATACTATATGATTTTGAGATCTCAACACAGGTTTGCAGCAGTTTGGATTTTTGTATCAGCATTCTCATTGTCATTTGCAGCAACAATCACCTTTCCTTAGTTGTTTGGGGACATACAACTCCTCAGGCATGGGGGAGAAGGGGGCCTTCAGTTCATCCTTTATCACTCCAATTCATCCTTCAACCTTCTCAGCATGATTCTTCAAACTTCAAGCTCCAAATTATTATAAGTTAGAACTAAAGGTATGTGACTGTGATTTATCTAGGCTAGATCATAAAAATTTGATTGTATGTTATGTAAATGTGTTACCTTTATTACTTACAATTACCACTTTCCCAATAATATCACTCATTTCCATAATTATCAATCCCTTCTTACCCCCACTCCCTTCCTAATCTTGAGCATTCATGTCAATCCCTCGTTCACCCTTGATGATTTATTTCTTTGTCAATTCAAATGATGATTGAGTGAGCGGCCATCATGATACCCAATGCTTGGTACCTCACCTCCACCCATTTGCCCATTCCCACAGAGCACGATGTAGGTTGTTAGTTTGACCATTGGAGCAATTTTTTTATAAAGTTCATAAGGTCGAGACAACAACATCGTGACCTTTTGATATAAGTTAGTCAACTGTGAAATTGTTCTTACAGCTAAAAGTTCGGGAAACCTATCTTTGCATTGGCATGGGGGCCAACAAGCATGAACCTACTTCCAGGAAATTTGCACAGAGCCTAGAGTATGGGCAGTGTAAGGAGATACTAGAAGGCAGAGGGTGGATGAACTTTCTCTAGAAATTCCAAGGGTTTAATGATAGAGTTGCACTAGTTTTTGTGCAGAGCTTTGATGGGGAAAATGTGAAGGTCGGGAATTTGAAACTTAAGGACACCAAAGAGTCTATTAGTAGGGCTACATGGTTGCCTTCCATGGGTGAGCCATTCTTCAAAGGTGGGAAAATGAATGTATCAAGTTGCGGGAAGTTTCTTAAACTGGCATATTAGATGCTTAGTTGGTCCAAGGGGGTATTGCACAGTTGTTTAGAGGACAAATGGCTTCCACTGGTCACCATACTCCAGAGGTTCATTACATGCAAAGGAAGGTATGCAGTCATTTTTCTTTATCATATTTAGTTGTTATCGGATTTCTCTAAGGACTGTAAAATTAATATTCCTCATGTCTTACGGTTGAGTTTATTTAAGATGGCTCGAGGTGTCCAATCTGAGAGTAAGAACCCTGCAACTACCATATATCACCATAGTTTAATCAAGATAATCATAGTGGCCAAATTGAGTAAAAGGTGGAAGTCCTGGGAGGACTTCCTCATTGAGAATTTTCCTGGGGAAGGGATGCAGTTTAAGGGCCGATAGAGGCTTATCAATCTGACATCGAAGTATATGAAGGAAGAGACTCCTCAGAGATCCAAGCCTAAACCTGGCTCTACACCTGGACATACCCCTCCTACAGAAGCCTAGCCCTATACTAACCTCTTTCTATTCTCCCAAAATGATGTGCTAAAATGAAAGAATAAGCAGCTACTTTGGTGGAAGTCATCCCAACTTAAACCCACAAAGAAACTCAATGCTCAGGAATTGGCCCTACAAGTTAAAAAGTGCTTAGTCCAAGTTAATCGTGGTTTAGAAGTTACGGTTAAGGAAGTAGGAATTTAACTGGAGGCCTCTCTTACACTGTCCTTTTTGGCGAATTTGTAATTAATACATGAGAGCATGCATTTGTACAGGCATGGGGGGATGTTGGAGCCCATTTTTTTTTGCATTTCATTACTCTTTTCACCTACATTTTCACTCTTTTTACCTATATTGTACTTCTTTTACCTTCTATACTATACCATTTACTGGAAAAACCCTAGCATCATATGATAGAGGTAAATGCATTATATTAGCATTATTTCGATGTTTTTGGTTAAGTTTGGATAGATTATAGGATCATACTTATTAGGCCATCTCTAACTATCTATTTTATTGGACTTGTAGCTATAGAGATTCTTGGCAGGTGAATGGCAAGCTAAACATCTTGTCAAAGCATGAGGATGTGGACACTTCATGATTTAACAGTTACTATCATTATGTACTTAAAACTTCATATACAATTTTATACTTAAGCTGGTAGCTAGCGATCAACAACTTCTTTTGGTAGAATAGTAAGTGGTTTATGAGATCTTCTTCCATATCATACACTGATATCCATGTGGCAGAGAATAGAAAGTGGTTTTTTAAGTTAAACGTAGCCAATCGAAGTCTAATTTAGTCATGCACAACTGATTTAGGATTGATCTTATGAGATATTATACAGCCCATGATAGTCATCAATCAACAGTTTGCTATGTTAAGAGATAGTTAAACCTAGTATCCATCACCTATGTCCTTAAAGGCCCAATGAGTTTGAATTTGTGGGATTGTCGAGTAATGATGGTGATGTAATGTTCTAGACTCGTTGATTTTGAAAAATTATGTCGTTTTTAAGAGTCTAGACTATGTATGTCAATGTTTAAACTTTGATCTAATTCGGTTCCAACATTGTTCTACTGTAAGTAATTATGGTTGCTTTCTGAATTTTGTTTTACTAAGTTAATTTAACTTGCTCTAGGTGTGGCAAGGGCCCACTACCTTTGCAACCAAGTTTATAGTTAGCCTAGATCTAGGATTAGTTTACTTTGTTAATTTTACATAGAATATCATGTGATTTTTTAAGTTTTGAATGGTTTAATTGATCCCGTACCTAAGTTTTGATTTCGATATTGTAGATTAAATTGACAAACTAAGCTTTCCTAATTAATCCATAGACACTGAGAAACGACTTAAATTGTTAAGTGTCTCTTATGAAGAACCTCATCATACAGATGTGTTGTGAATTGTTCTGATTTGTATTATTAATAGAATTTTGAATAGTATTCCAAACCTTATACTCTGCAACCCTTCGAATTCAACAGTGTACATGGATACTTCAACATTATGTTTCTCAATCGATTGTGTCATATAATGAATACAAGATTGTTTACATTGGAATCACTCGCAGGGTTATGGAATTCCTTTTATTTTTGTGAGAAGAATGGTTTGGTTTCTCGAGCTCCATTCAGTGGTTTTAGATCTATAAGATTTGTCGAACAATTTAGTTTCTTGAATTTTGCCAGTTGTCTCAGAATTAGGAATTATGTGTGATCATGTAGAAGTTATGTTGTGACTTAAGCCTTCGACTTTGGTGTGTATGCAATCATTTTGACTTTGTTTCATTCACGAACAATAGTTAGGTTTCTTAAAATTGTTATCATAGATAGTAGTCAGATTTCCCTTTTGAACAATATTTAGGTTTCTTTCGATTTTGATTGTGAATAAGTGGTGCAAATGTAGTCTCAATTAGGAATAGAGGTTCTGGTTTGTTTAAATTGTCACTTATATTTCCTTCATGTTTGATTAGGGTGTTCGATTTGATAAATCTCTCAACAGTAAGGTTCAGTTTCCTTCAATATCATTTGTCTAGATTGTTTTGAGTATCATTTCAGTTGCTTTGAGATAGGTAGTCTTTGCATTTGAATGTTGAATATCTTTCTTTGGTTGAGTTAAATTAGAGAAATCTGAAGATTAATTTCAATTCGCATTCACTAGCTTAAATTAGATTTCAAGTTCATTAGCTAAGTTTAGATTTAATCTTCATGCTCTTTGATCTAGTGATTCATGTTTTGTCTTGATAAACATTAGAACAATCAAATGAGTGTTTCCCTTCTGACAAAATTAACCTTACCAAGAAAAGATTGGACTTCCTTCTTGCTCCTTGGCAAATCCAACTTTGAAATAGCACTGACCCTATTAGGATCAATCCTAATTCCTTCTTCAGAAATAATATGCCCAAGTAACTTACCAGAAGTCAAAGCAAAAATGCTCTTAGTTGGATTTAAGGAAATACCAAACCTTCTACATTTGAGCAAGATCTTTTCAAGGTGTTTTAAGTGATCCTCTTCCCTCTTTGAAAAGATTGTGATATCATCAAGATATACTACCACTGACTTGTCTTTTTCTTCAGCAAAAGCAATGTCCATAGCCCTCTGGAAGGTCGCCCCTGCATTCATGAGGCCAAAAGGCATCTTGGCATACATAAATGTGCCCCATGGTGTTGTGAAGGCTGTCTTCTCCTGATCATCTGGATGAACAAGGATCTGATTGTATCCTGAGAAACCATCTAACATTGACATCCTTTGAGAGCCAACAATATTCTGTAGAATAAGATCCATTTTAGGAAGAGGATAATTATCTTTTAATGAAGCCTTGTTCAAATTTCTAAAATCTATGCAAATTCTTATCTCCCCATTCTTTTTCCTCACTGGTACCAGGTTGGCAAGCCAATTTGAAAATCTAATGGGAACAATAATCTTTGCATCAAAAAGCTTCTTCACCTCTTTCTCAATAAGTGGCATAAGAAGAGGATTGATTCTTCTTAGCTTTTGCTTGAAAGGTTTCTCATTTTCCTTGATTGGAATGGTATGTTGTATTATTGAAGGATCATACTGTTTTAGATCAGCATAGCTCCATGCGAAGACATCAATAAATTTTTTCATCAACTCAATATATTTAACCTTAAGATCAGCTGATAAAAATTTTGAAATTTTGACTAATTTAGGCGCTACTGAATCACCTAAATTACAGCTCTCTACCTCTTCTTCATTTGCTTGCAACTTTGGTGCTTTAAATACATCATTCTGATCAAATAGTTTCTCAAGTGGAATGAGACCTTTAGGAATCAAATTGTTTTGTAGCTGTAACATCTCAGACTTTTCTCTTGTTTCAACTAGCATATTTTGCTGATCAATCTGACTATGTTCAAATTCTCCTTTCAACTCTAGGAAGTTTTTGACCTGCTGATCATCTTCAAAGACTTGCCAATTAAGGATATTATCCGGGATGACTGGCCTATGACGAACTTTCACTTCATAGTTGTCAGAAGAATGTTTAGGAATAATAAAAAGGCTAGCTGCTACAACAAGGGAATCTGCCATAGAATTCTGATCTCTGGTTTTTACATTGAGAGTATATGACTGAAATTTTTCCAACAAATCCAACACCAAGTTTCTATAGGCTCTCATTCTTGCATCTTTTGTTTGATAAGCACCTTGAACTTGCTTTATGACTAACTCAGAGTCTCCATAAATAGCAATATTCTTGGCCTTAAATTCTATCAAAGCTTCTAAGTCTAAAACCAGAGACTCATACTCGGCCATATTATTTGTGCAATCAAAATTAAGTTTATATGACAAGAACTTACTTTCCTCAGCTGGACTCATGATCCAAATCCCAGCTACTGCACCTTCTTTCCCTGCTGCTCCATCAAAGTACAAGGACCAGCAACCAGAGGCATCTTCTTCATTACTTTGTTGCAATTCTTCACACTGATTTTCTGCCTTTTCTTCCTGTGGTTCTTTTCCCACTGATTCATTAAATAGAATAGCTGATCCAAGGCCTGTGTCACAAGAATAAATGGGAAAATTCTGTGGTTTGTCTTTGCTACTCACCATATATGCCATTCTTGTTTCACGGTATAACCTTCTTTGTTCTCCAAAAACTGGTATAGTGGCATAAGTCAAGTCCATTTGCATGGTGCCCTTGATCTTTGCTGCCCACGACCTTGAAAGTAACATCCCAAATTTAGGTGGAACATCTGCAACAACAACATCCATGACAGTTGTTTTTGCAGGGATTTGTGTGAGAGCTACAACCACATCTTTAATCAGCCCAATACAGTGAACCCTTTTTGAATCAAAAGAAAATAGATCCTTGTAAGGTCTGGTTACTTCTAGTCCCAATCTTTCCATAATGACTTTAGGCATAAGGTTATGAGATGCTCCTGAATCTAGCATGGCATTATGAAGAGTCATCTCATGTATATTGATGCTTATATAGAAAGGAGGAAATTCATCATTTTGCTCATCTTCAAGTCTTGGTCCTAGACAAATAACAGGATTATCTTCTTGCACATTCAAAATATCAGCTCCTCCTGGTGGAGAATTTAGCATTTCCACAATCTTACTTCTATACTTGTCTACTTTCAAGATTTCATTAAATGGGACTGATATTTTAATTTTAGCAATCTCATTTTGTATATTAAATACAGAAGTAGACTTTTCAACCTCCTTAGGAAGATCCAGGGCTTGATTGTCCTTTTTCTCAAGAAGAGAATCACCTTTTCCATTAGCCTGTTTTAGCTCCTCCTTTTTATTCTCTACTGCCTTTGAAACACCTTTCTTGGGCTGAGCTTTGTTTGCTGTGATTGGAACATCTCTGTTTCTGAGGTTGTATTGCTTTTGAATTTCAAATATGGCATGCTGATAACCCTTTAAAAAATCTGAAGGTTCCTCCTCGGCCTTTGATTGGTTAGACTCATCATGTTCCTCCTTTGTTAGGAAAATTTCTGAATCTTCTTCACCAAGACAGTGAATAGATTCCTCAGGCTCTTCAGGTCCTTCTTCTTCATCTACCATGTTTTGTTGAAAGGGAGGCCTTACTGGAGGATCAGCTTGCTGATTTTTATTGTCTCTTGGCCTCTGCTGATTTTGAGGCCTTCTAAACTGAGGGTTCCTGAACCTAGGCTCTTGCTGTGCTTGAGGAGCAGCAGTATTTCCAAGTGTTAATTGGTCCATCAGCTTTTCCATAGTTTTTATGATAGTTTCAAATTTGTCTTCTTGAGCAGAGGTAGAAGGCTTTTCTTCTTCTTTCACTCTAGCCTTTGCCATTTTAGATTTTTTGACAGCAAGCATGTTTGCCTCTACTTTCACTGCATCATTTTGCATTTATGCCAAAGTGGCCGACTCTCTTTCTCTAAGTAAAAGAGAGAAATCTGAATCAAAAGACTCAGCATACCTTAATTGAGCCAAAGCCCCAGGAGGTTTCAAATGGGTTGGGATAGAATTATATATCTTATTAAATCTTTTGGAGAAGTTTTGAATAGTCTCTTCTGGGGCTCTTCTTAAATTGTTATATTCAGTGAGAGCCTGAGCAAGATTAGTTCTATTTCCCCATTTTCTTAAGAAACTATCTTCAAACTCAGCCCAGCTATGAATGCTACCCGCTCCTAAGGCTTTAAACCATTTTCGAACTTCCCCAATAAAGGTTTGAGCAAATAACCTTAATTTTACATATTCATCATCTACTTCTTCTCTGTCGACAAAGTCATTGAATCTATCCACATGTTCTTCAGCTGTAATGTCTTCATCTCCTCCCCATGTTGGAATTCTAGCAGCATATTTGCTAGGGAGATCATGTAAAATTTGGGGGAGGGCTAGAGGAGCATACCTTGTAGGTATAGCCATATGGAATGGAGGAACTGTCACAATTGGTACTGTATGACCAAAAGAGCAGAACTAGAATGTGATGTTGTTTGAGGGCTATTTGGACTAACAGAGGCAGAAGACAAAGTGTGAGTACGAAAGGGACTATTGGGACTTTGTAACCCACTGAAAAAAGAACTCCAGTTTGGGAGAGGTAGACCTGTTTTTGATTTAAACAAAACTTCAAAAGGGTCAAGCTCCTTGAGTTGTTCCAAGTCTTCCTCTTCTAATAATAATTCAGAAGTAACAATTTTCCAAAACTCCTCTTTATCTGTTTGTGATACTAAAGATGAGGTATCAATACCTCTCTTTTGTAGACTCAAAATAATTCCAATCAATTCTTCTTCCTCTTTAGACCTCAACAACACTTCTTGGATTTTATCATCAACAATTTTATTTTCAGGACTTCTTGAAAATTCAGGGAACAAAGATTTAGAAATATTAGAAGTACCTGGTATATCAGAGAACCTTTGTCTACCCCTTGAGATGATATTTGGATTCTCCACAAGACTAGGTGGATTTGGGTCTGGATTACTCCTTGTATATCTTCCTCTCGAAGCCACCTTTTAAACTTTGAAAATCAATGGAGTCACCAAGGTAGAATGCAGCCTCGAAAACCACTTTGAACTCCTGCTACCTTTAGAAATTCAACCTCATAATTTCGGGAATGAGTAATCATCAGACTCCCGGCAGACGCACCAAAATGTTGTCATAAAATCATGCACTAAGGGCTGCTACTTAATATGATCTCATGCAACTGTTTCAAACCAGGCTTTAGACTAAGGTTTAGCCTCCTTAGTCAGAGAGGGCTCTCTCACGGATTTTTGATATGCTTTAAAGGATAAGAAAGATGGCTAACTCTTTAATTTGTATATGAAATTCAGGCTGGTTGGAACAAACAAGATTAGGCTTCTCCCATTGGGCTCATGGAGTCATACATTCCTACAGTAAACAAACAACTACTGAATCATAGAAACCAAGGCATATAATGTCTCACTGTTCAAAACATCTACCAAGAAGGACTTCAACTCAACAAAACATACACAGGAAGTCTGAGCATCAATGATGAATTCAGAGTGATTGCATGTTTAGTGAACTGTAAAACAAGATGAATAAAACCAAACCACATACATTCTGAACATTTGAGAAACAAGATGAATCTTGGGAAGAAACAATATTCTTTCTATTACTGTGAAAAAACTTTACATAAACCAATATGAAAACTCTGTCTTTTTGATAAAAATCTCCAACCCTTTTTACATCAGAGTTTTTCCTATATATAGGAAACAAAACCAAACTACCTTGAGTCTCCTCCTCCAGCATGAGGGGAGCTCGAAAACCTATCATTAACTACCTTATCTATATTTAAACTAACTTATTAAATACAGAGGTATTGTGCTTTTAATACATAGAGTCCTATTCCTATTCAAACTCTACTTCCATCTCCTCGTATGCATGATTTTCTCCTGGTCTTTGACACCTGTGTTTTTCCTGTAGTGGCTGAAATGTATTTGAAGAAGCATTCACTGAACAAGCTGCCTTGGATTCTAACTGCGCTGCTAACTCAACCTTTGGTGAAGATATGTACTCTGTTTTCCCGGTCCCTGCTTTTATCGATGTTTATTTTCCAAGAACGTGCTTGAAGCTGTTCAATAACCTTAATGACTATGCATAACACCATATGGCTGATAATCTAGACGCTTTGTGGACACTGCCAGGTGTTCAACCCAAAATTCTGGTAACCCTACCAGAAACCCTAATATTTCGGTCAAAAAGTCACTTTATGAAGACTTTTAATAAAAAACCAAAATGTTTTACCTTTATGATACAAAGTTTACATCTGTCATTCTTTGAATGCTTTGGCAGCCATTTATGATTTCCTTCCTATCCTCGAAGCCTTTCTTCACAAAATTTGATGACCTCAGCATCACTTTTGAATTTTCTTTTAAAAACAGTCACCTACAGCAGTTTCGTAGCGCGCTACGAAACTGCTGTTCTTTGCAAAATTACAGTCTTCAATGAATTTCTTCAATTACTTTGTGACTGTTACAGCTTCACCCTTGGTTCCAAAATTACTAATTTGTCTTCCTTTTATACATGCCTCAAAAATTAATTAACTTAAGAAAAATAAATAAAACTTGGAGCAACATCTGACCTTAAACATTTTCAATTTATTTAGCAACTAACTTGCCTAACTGAGCTTTTAGTTTTGCAAGTTCATTCTCCATGGCTGCAATCTCTGATACTATTTTTTCTAAATCAGCCATTTCTTTATCAACTGCTTCCCATTTCTCCTTTGTAGATGAGGTTTTAACTTTCTTGACAATAGGAGCCTTTTCCTTCATATCTTTCTTTTTGCTCTCCTTTGCTTTTTCTGTTTGAGTTATCTGCTTTCCCATTTGTTTGGCCTGTCCTCTGGTATAAATTATTCTTTTGGTTTCCTTTGCTTTCTCTGCCTTCTCTGCCTTAGGCAATTGTCTGGTTTCTTTTGTTGTCGTTACCTTGGCAGTTACCTCATCTTTATGGACTTGCTTTGCTGCTTGGATTTGTCTCCTGGTGATTGGTCTTTGGGGTTTGACCATGAATCCCTTACCAGCCTCCTCAAACCTTAGCCTTTTTGAGGCTTTTGATTTTTTGGAGCTATCACGGGATGACTGGGTTAGATCAATTGGCATAGGCTCCACCTGTACTGATGTGGCTTGTTCAAAGTCAATTGCCTCCAGCAAATCCTTTAGACTAGCCTTTGACATAGGGCTATCTTCCACTGCTACTTATTTTCCTTTTTCTCTGCTTAGCTGGCTTCTAGTTCTGATCCTTGTTACTTGTGCAACTCTACTTGGCTTTTATGCATCTTTCTGATGTTTAATTTTCTCCTTGGATGTTTTTGGTGTCTCTTTTATGACCACAGGTTTCTCTGATTTCCTTGGCTTAATATGGGGTTTCTTTCGGTCTTTAACCTCCTTCTTAAGCTCAACCAATGTAGGCTCTTGAATTCTTCTTTCTTTTTCCCTGTCTGGCAATGGGGTAAGACCTGTTTTTCTTTGGAAACCGGACATAAAAATGAAAGAGTCCCAATCCCTACCGATTTTATGCAGGCTATCTAACACCAACAACTTAATTAAACCATGATGGAAAAGAGAAGTCTCATAATTATCCCTTTTGAATTGAACTTTGTCACACATTTTACCAAGACTTCTGAATAAATAAAAAGGGATGTCTATTGACGCCTTCCCTGTGAAATGTAGCAAGAGTTTGAAGTGGTAAGAGTAAACTTTGGTGTACCTTCCCTCGCATGTGAGGTATTTCTGGATTGCTGTGAGGAGCAGAGCATAATGCTCTTTTATATAATTCCTTGGCAGCGCTTTAGTGAGGTCCTCGTTTGCATATTGATCCTTCAGAAACTCCTTACATGGAGTCATGTCAAACTTAAAATTCTTGAACCATTCCTGTCCACTGCTTGGAATTTCGGTGACAGCAGAAATAGCTTGCGGGGACACAGGGAACTCTAGCAATGCAACCTTAGAATTTAAGCCAGTGAAATTTAATGCGAAGGCTTTAGTTACCTCTGTGTGTCCACCCTTTAACTTTTCACAGAACCTCCAGCACCCAGCCTCTTTAAAAGCTCGTGCTACCCCTTCATCTTTGAGCGTAAGATCAAGTCCTTATAGTTCGGTTCTCAGACATCTTCCGGATCTATGCTCTCTTTTCTCCATCTCGCTCAAAATATCCTTACACAGAGAACTTAATCAGCAACTTCAATTTACACAACAGCTTCGGCTTTGGAATGCAGGCTCGCTTGCAGTGATCTATTTTTAAATGAGAACTCGGGCTTCTTTGTGCTTTTTTCAAACGTTCATCATAGAACAGGTACGTTAATGCATCATGAATAAACATTATGACACTACCATACCTCATAAGATTTCTTAAAATAATTGTCATGTGCGTGATCCTAAATCTGATGGCGGAGTGAATCCTATCATGACCTGGAGAGGACATCGACTGACAAAATATGAACGATTCTAATGACTCACCTCCCAAGATTTGACATTTCAAGGAAAAATGCTGCAAAAAACCCCGAATCCCCGATTTCGTAGCGCAGACAATTATGAAATGACACCCTGCGCTATGAAATGGCTGCTCAATGATATGCTGCGGAAAGGTGGAAAAATGATTGCGCAGCTAAATTAGCCAATCAGATCGCGCTGCGAAACTGCGAAAAATCAGAATGATGTAATCAAGACAAGACATGCTTTATCTATAATGAGGGAGGGTATCTAACGGTTTTTACAAGGACTCACATCAATACCTTTAGAAAAACTAACTTCAAAGTGACACACCTAAAAACCTATTGACTTAAACCAAATTTTTTTTAAAATATGAATCTTTGGACATAGGTGAACTGTGGTTTTAAGTGATAACAGCGGCTCCACTTGGGATAGTGTGCTCCTGTAGTGCACTAAGAACTCGTAGCACCAGTGCCTCTATCCATTTATTGCACTTCACACATGACTGATAAGCATCCCTTTCAAACTTTTATGGGCCTTCACCTCGGGCGAAAATCCTCCTATTCAGCTTGTCAGTTATTTGCAAAATAGAAAACTTTCATAAAACGGTTATATACAATGATTATGGAATACTTGGTAGACTTTCACTGATTATAATGCTTTAAGAACCTGCCATTAACAGGTCCTCCAGCATATGGCGATCCATCAACCTCTTGTAGAATATAGGTGTTACTTCCATGGTAATCTGAAATCAGGTATGGCCCTTTCCACAAATTTTCGAATTTGCCATGTTTGCCCTTTTCCTCAATTCTAGCTTCCCACTTTAAGACTTTGTCATTAATCTGAAATGTGACATCTTTAATCTTCTTGTCAAAAGCTCTCTTGACCCGATTTTGATTTTGCTGATGGCCTTCATACACTTCATTTCTCTTTTCTTGCAAAGCTATTAGCTGATTGATTCTTCGTTGTATGGCATTAGGTTCTTCTTCTAGTCCTTGAATTAGCTTCATAATTGGTACCCCAAGAGATGTTGGGAAAATAGCTTCTGCACCATATACAAGCTCATAAGGTGATGTTCCAATAGATCTTTTTGTGCAAATGCGATCATCCCACAAGGCATATCTCAACTTTAAGTGCCAAGCCTTTTTGTTTTCTTGCAGTAGCTTCTTAATAATCCTCACAAGACTTTTATTTGAGCTTTCAGCCAAACCATTTCCCTGTGGATAATAAGCTGTGGAGTGACCAAGGGAAATATGATACTGATGACAAAAATTTATCATTCTCTTGGACTTAAAAGCCTGAGCATTGTCTGTGATAAGCTTGAGTGGACATCCAAACCTTGCTAAGATGTTGTTCTCTAAAAAGGAAATGATTACTGAATCATTTGCTTGCCTGGTTGGTACCGCCTCTATCCATTTTGTAAAATAATCAGTGGCTGTGAGAATCCACCGATGCTGCCCTGATGAAAGAGGATGTATTTCACCTATGAAGTCTAATCCCCATTGCTGGAAGGGGGCCTCAACATAGATAGGGATCAGTGGCATAGGCATAAGTTTTCTTTTGCCCTCAAACATCTGACACTCGTGACATGAAGCTATTCTTTTATAGATATCTCTGAACATAGTTGGCCAGAAATATCCTGCCCTTAGAATTTTATTTGCAGTAGCTCTCCAATAGTGATGGCCTCCACAATCTCCTTTATGAAACTCATCAATCACCTTCTTAGCTTCTTCCTCAATGAGACAATTGAGCAAAATCCCACCTGCATCTTTCCAAAACAAATTCTGCTCATGAACAAAGTATCTCAGAGATTTGAGCTTGATGAACCGGGCTTTAGACTTGGAAAGATTATCAGGAGCTTTGTTGTGTTGCAAAACAAATGCCACTTCTCTATACCATTCTGATGTCAGAAAATTTTCATTAATTTGGACTAACTCCTCTTCTATCTCAGAAATTTCTGATATTTCTGCATTAAAATTGATCTCACTGCTATCCGGATTTGAATGAGTTAACAGCTTTGCTAACCCTTGGCCCTTCACCAACTTGGTGGGTCTAATTTCAATGTCATATTCTAGCAACTTAGCTATCCACTTTCCTCTTTTACCATCAGGGTCTGCTTGTGTAAGGATGTCTTTAATAACAGTGCTTGGCACATATGCAATAACATGAGAATGCAGCACATAAATTCTAAAATCCTTGATTGCTTTCACCAATGCATATGCTTGCTTCTCCAAAATATTATACTTCAATTCAGCATTAGCCAATGTTTTACTAAA